>JABUQX010046984.1:25000-45000 GCA_015478945.1 Trachelipus rathkii
TAAGATCTAAATAAAAAAATTGCGATTATTTTTTTTTTAAAAACCTATATATATATATTATATATATATATATATATTTATATATATATAATAATATATATATATATATATATATATATCATATATATATATATATATATATATATATATATATATATATATATATATATATATATATATATATCCTCTATCCAAATCTATTAAGGAAAAAATTTAAGTAAGCGAAACAAAGGAGACTAACATTTTCTATTATCGTTCCAAATCTCAGGTTTTGAAGACTAAATAAATTGAGCGCTACGCGACAAATTTAGAAGTCATATTTTAAACTCTATTTTTAAGAGTCACCTTTTAATATACTCGTGAGATTTATGGGTTTGTATCCCAAAATCTTTATTGGAAGTTTGTGGGAACGATGGGTTTTAAATTTAAGGTCGTGTTTCGTGTAGAAAGTTCTCCCTTTTTAAAAATTATTAATTATTATTATTATTATTATTATTATGTATTATTATTATTATTTATTATTATTATTATTATATTATTATTATTATCTATTATTATTATATATTATATTATTATTCATTATTAATTTAATTATTTTTTATTATTATATCCTTATCATTATCATTATCTTATTCTTAGTAGTAGTAATTTATTTATGTATGTATCATTATCATTATTATTCTTATTAGTTAAGTAATATTAGTAGTAGTAGTAGTAAGTAGTAAGTAGTAGTAGTAGTAAGATGTTGTAAGTAGTAGTAGTAGTAAGTAAGTAGTAGTAGTAGTAGTAGTTAGTAGTACGGTGTTCTTTCTATTTCACAGTTTATTGTGGTTCTCTTCCTTTGCCACTTAGGAAAAAATAAATTTTGTTAAACGAAACCAGGCAAAATCAATAATATAATAATAATAATTAATAATAATACATAATAATAAACACAATAACAATAACAATAAACAATAATAATAATAATAATAATAAATAATAATAATATAATACAGTAATAATAATAATAATAATAATAAATAAGTAATAATAATAATAATAATAATAATAATAATAATAATAATAATACATAATAATCATAATAATAATAATAATACATCTCCATTGTATGAGGAACATACATCGAATTGACATAAACGAACAACTTTTTAGTATTTTCTTAAATTTTAAAGAAAACCTTTAAGCATGTTTTTCTTTTAAATGATAGAACATCCATGTAATCATAACTGATATTTCTTTCAGTTACTCTCGTCTTTTTTACCAATTTAATTTGGTACCGTATAATTACTCCTTGCACTATTTTATAATTTGTTCTTTAAAAGAGTTTTACTTAACCGAAACTTCTTTACAAAATCCGTTTCCCTTTTTTCCCTGTCACTGCTATGATTATTAAAATATCACTGCGAAGAAACATTATCAATCAATTTCTTCCTTTAAATATTTGTTTTTTTTTTTTTTATTTAATTAGTTTTAGTACTAGTAGTAGTAGGGTGTTGTAGTAGTAGTAGTAGTAGTAGTAGTAGTAGTATAGTAGTAGTAGTAGTAGTAGTAGTAGAGTTTAACAGTAGTATAGTAATTGCAAAGACTTGTTGATAAATAGCACGTGAGGATGGGTTTTCATTTATTAATTTTAGCGTTTATGAAATAATAAAGTGCAATTGCAATATAATATATAAATATATATATATATAATTTTATGATATTATAAAACTAGTTCTAATTATACTAATATATATATATAATATACTATATTATATATATATATTATATATTATATAACGTACCTATATATATATATATATTATATATAATTATATGTTACCACTTCTATACGTATTCCGAATTACAAAATATATATATATCTATATTTATGGCATATAATGTAAGTATAGTAAATACAGATATTACCCTCCCACCCGATTAATTGTCATATGATTATATTTCTAGGATATAAATAAATAATAATCTATGACTCACACTCTGATTATTTTATAAATGGAGTACTGCTCACTAACTTACTCAATCTTTAGATCCTGATATTGCCCAGATACATCGGATATTCACCTTTAAATAAAGGCATATATATTATATGGATCCAAAAAACAGCCGATACACCTTATATATAAAAAAGGACGGGATAGCTCCTCATCAATATTCTCCCAAATGAGCTCCAACCACACTGACCGCACACATATCATCTTTCCTCCAAATATATAAAAAATTCCTCCAATTGATCCACTCGATAACGAGCAAAAGTTCTACTTAACTTTGGTTACATCTGTATTTTTTCAAATCTGCTTAGAATTAAAATATTGGGGGTGCACGGGATTTGTTTTCATTTCTAGTTGTCCAAGTTTTTATAACACATCTAATATGCTAGAGCTTTAAAATCATTGAGGGAAACAATCATATAGATGTAAAAATAATAAATGATTTAGTGAAAGAAAGGAAATAATATGAAAATTTTCGGCAGAGATTATAATGTAAAAATAGAATTTAATAATAATAATATATATATATAGATATAGTTATATATATAGGTAACAACCGTGCTATATATATAATATAATATCATGGCCAACTTATAGTACTCATATTGTTTTAACTCAACCGTATACCCATAATATATTATATTATGTGATAATTAAATTTATTCCTATATAATATATATTAATATATATATATATATATATTAAATATATTAATTATTAATAATTATATATATATATATATATAATATAGATATATATATATATGTATATATACAAATTCTGTCGCTCGGTAAGTGACTATAAGAAGAGATTTCTCAGATATAATTTAAGGATAACAAAGATATATAGAAATAGTGAAATCCTTTATTAGTCCTTCAAATAAAAGATTTTACAATTATACTATATATAAAATAAACAACAGTAAGGTATTGAGAAGTGGAAGTCTATACTGAAACGTATCCAGTATTTCATGATCGTTTATTGAAGAGATTAAGAGTAGAAACGCCTCTCTTGCTATGCTAAGCTCAACACTTAATCATAATTCAATATACCTATTGTATACAGGCATTAAAGCGACTGTTAATTTCTACGTCTCGATAAATGTCTTGATCTCATATTGTATTCCCATCTTGAATAATAAACCTCTAATTTCTTAATATACAGCTTATATTGGTATTATTCTTTGTTGTTAGTTGTTTTTTTTTTCTTACTTTTAAAAATTATTAATTTGATTTACTTTATCTCAAATTGTTACAATGAGGTAAATATGTGATGTGTAAAATAGGAGGATAAATAAAATAAATATATAAATATAATGGAAATCGATATATTAGTGATATATTTAAATAACGTATGAATTTATATCGTATAACAATATTATTTACCTTAATATGCGAAAATTTCTCACTCATTAAAGTAAAGGAAACATTTCTTTTTTGATTATTATAATGTTACATAAATCTATATATTTATGAGTTATCAGAAAAATTCTGTTAAATAAGTAACAAATATATCATACACACAATGTGTACTCACAGCTAAAAATTATTTTCATAGAATAAAGTCTAACCTATTTGGAAAATGACGATCCCATTCTAATTAAAACATTATATATATATACTATATATTCAATGAAGGTCGGGACTCCTTGAGCTAACTCGTTGCTACTCGTGTACTCATACTAATAGTAATTGACATCCTTAATGAAAACGATCTTAAATTTTTGAGTACATAAAATTATCACAATAATGTTTCAGATAATATTTTCATATTTTTATTCTCTCACGGTATAAAGTTATGGTCAATATTAATATAGAAATTTATATATATAATATTTATATAAATAAATATAAAAGATATTATATATGCAAAATATGAAACGAAAAAGGGAAGAAATAGCTCACTATAATACTCAATAATAGGAGCTTATTTTAACACTAATTAATAAAAATTAGGTAATTAATTCCGTTAGTGCCAATATGGAATAAAAGTGACAGGATATGGTTATCTGATGAATCTATATAATATAAATAAATATATATTTTTTATTTAATTAAAATAATCTGTTTAGTTTAAAAGTTGAATATTGTTTAATAATTACTATATATATAATATAAAATATATTATTATATATAAGTAATATTAATTATATATATATTATTTAATAATAAACTTATTTATAATATTATAATTAAAATATTATATTATATAATTACTTTATAATAATAACAATAATATAAGAGAAAAAAATAGATCATTTTTATAAGTTATAAACCGTGAATGATTATATATATCTAATATAATATTAAGAATACATTTATATACATAGAATAATTATTTTTAAATATTAATAGGAACTCAATGATATATATATATATATTATATATATTATTATGATATATATTATATATATATATATTATATATCAATATATATATATAATATATTAATTATATATTATATATATATATATATATATAGTTATTTAATAATTATATATTATTATTATATAGTATATATATTATATAGTATATATATTATTAATTATATTAATATATAATTAATATATATATATATATTTAATATATTATATATATATATATATATATATATTATATATATATATATATATAACATAGTATATATTATATATATATATATATATAATATTTAATATATAATATATATTATTAATGATTATATATATATATATATATATATATATATATATTAAATATATATATATATATATATATAAATATTATATATATATATATATATATATATTATATATATATTAATATATATATATATATATATATTAATATAATTATATATAATATATATTAAAAGGTAGGATAATAAGGAATATATATATATATATAATATATTAATTAATATATATTAATATTATATCATTATATATCATATATATTAATATATATTATAATAATTATAATATTTATATTATATATACTTAATTATATATTTATATATATATATAGTTAATTAATATATAAATATAATATATTATTAATTATATCATATATATATAATATATATATTTATATATATATATTATATATAATATATATATATATATATAATATATATGATTATATTAATATATAATATATATTTATATATAGTATATATATAATATATATATTTAATATATATATTATATATATATATATATATTATATATATATATAGTTATAATTAATTATAATATAGATATGAGAGATGAAAGATAGAGTAATAGAGAGAAGACCGTGAGAGTAGAGAGAGAGTAAGCACGAGTTAACGTATAAATAGAGAGTTTACTATGAGAGTCGCCAACGTGATATTATAATATAATTAATTTAACTATATTATATTAATATATATTATATATAGATATATATATATATATATATATATATAAATAATTATATATAATATAATTATTTATATAATATTATAATATATTAATTAATATTATATATTAATATAAATATATTATATATATACTATTATAATCATACCTGATATATATATATATATATATATTACTCAAGTGAACAATCAACTTAATCATATATATATATTATCTATAAATATATATTATAATATATATAATATATATTACTCTTATATATATATATTAAATTTAGTTACAATTTAATTATTTATAAATTTTTACTTGCATTCACCTATATACTGCGCAATCAATTCGACATATTAACAGTTTTCACTGTTTGAGAAATTCGTATATAAGATATATATACGTAGTGTATATATAATATATATTATACTAGGCGAAGCAACATTTTAACCGTTGCAACAGAAATCGAAACTAGTGAGTAGATATCTATTATTGCAGAGTACTATATATATATACTAACGAATTACCCTTCCGAGTTGAGATGATAAAATAGATAATATATATTTAATGTACTAACATGCTCTCAGAAATATAATGGATTTTTAATAAAGAGATTAATAGTAAATTCCTCTTCTGTATTTTTTATTTTCCTCATCTCAGTGAACATTATTTTATTGTGTGAAAATGCGCATATATATATATATAGATGGCATCATAGATTTCTCGACTCAACTCATATTTTTATAGCCTCGCTCAGAATATATTATCGGTTTGGAAACATCTTTCTCGAATAAAAGTAGGATGAGAAATAAAATAAAAAAAAGAATAAAGCAGCGAGGGAAATGGAGAGTGAGTAAAAAAAAAAATAGAAAAATATAATATAGTTATGTGAGTGGATGAAAAATGATAGTGGGAGAATTAATGTAGTATATATAAGGAGCGTAGAAAAAAATTTTAATTTGAACTAACATAATCTCCTCCAAATTTACTCCAATAATGATAAACGTATATATATATATCTATTGTAAAGTATATGGGAGTGAAATCAGCTTGATTTGTAAAACCCCTCATTTAGATAAGGCATGCTCACTCTCTCATGGAACTCTACACTCTAAAACTACCGTAATACGCATTAATTTCAATCATCATTTTCTTTCCTCTCTCTCTCAAGACATATTTAAGTTAGTTACCTAAATATTTATTTATTTACTTTATTAATGTGTATAGAGACTAGCGTATTCTCTAAGTATTATATTAGAACTGCGCCTTATAAGTATGACAAATAATACTTAGATAGCAAATGTGATAGCAATAAGAACTAAATAGTAGTAAAGTATTCAATTATTACTGTAAAGTAGTATCTCTAATATAACTCACTATAAATTAATTCTTTTAATATTTATCATGTGAGTGTTTAACTATTAGAGCATCGCTTAAATATTATATATATATAATATATATAATTAATATATATATACTTATATATATATAATATTAATTATATATTATATATAATTATATATATATATATATATATTATATATATTATAATAATATATAATGTATATAAGTTATAATATATAATAATATATATATATATATTTATATTATATATATATATATATATACTATTATATAATATATATAATTAATATTATATAATATATATTATATATATATATATATATATATATATTAATTATATATATTAATCTTTATATATTTTCTAATTAATATAGAATTTTCTTGAGATAAATAAAGATAATATAATATACATAAATGAATGAAATCAATTAGATTATATATCAACTGATTACAAATATGGTTCTGATTCTCTCAGAAAACTATATATATATATATATATAAGATGTCAAAGAACATGATTCCAAGATACACATATTTTCTAAGAACTCAAATTTATATAGTACCGATTCAGGTATTAACATAATTTTTCATAATGACAATATAACTTAATATATTTAATGTAAAAATTTTTCTAAGAATAACACTCTCAAATTTCAAGAATCACCTGATTTACTAGACACAAATATATTATATATATATATATTATAACATATACAAATAATTCCGCAAGAAGCGGACTTTTTCATATTTTAAAGAACATAGCTTTCGCTCCTCTCTCAACTTGATCAAAAAAAAAAGAAAAAAAATCGAATGTACAAATAATAAAGTGGAATTGTCGGAAGATAAATTGAATTTTGAATCATTGATGTTAAACCTTTAATATCTACCGGATATTAAATCGTCTTCCCTTGTTAATTAATTAATTTTGCGATTAATAAATTATTAATCGTATAAAGTATGAAGCTAATTATAGTTAGCGACATGCTTGAACACCTTGTGATGTCCGCCTTGAAGGGAACTTGATTGCTTTAAAACTATTCTTGAACTCAACTTTTTGGGTTGAGGGATAGCTCAGTCGTAAAAGCAATACGAGAGCAATAAGTCCCATACATCATCTACGCCACAATGCGAGGTCACTACCGACAGGTTTCAATCCCGGAGAGAAAAGGCAGTTAATTCTTTACCTTCACCACTTAATGTTCTTTTCATTTGACTAAAATAACCAATGAAATCAAAACGGGAACTTGACACTTTCCCTATATATATAATATAATATATTAACCACTATAATATTCAAACAAAAACCAACTTAACACATATATAACTATATTTACTATATTTATATATATATACTATATATAGATATATATATATATATATATATATATATATTAACCAAAAACTACATATCCTAACTAACTACTACCAAACACTCACACATATAATAAAAAAGCAGAAAGTTAGATGCAAAGCCCATCAGCCATGACATAACTAATAAAATATAATATAACATTATATATATATATATATATATATATATATATATTATATATATATATATATATATATTTATATATAATATATATATCACTATACCTATATATATATATATATATATCAAAACAAAAATATAACTATTATATATATATATATAAAATACACATAAAAATATAATATATATAAATATAACCTATATTAATAATAAATATCTTTCCACAAATATAAATATATATTATAAAATTTATAAAAAAATTAATTTTATTAATACTATAATTTAATATTTAATTTATTAATTATTAAAATTAAAATAATCTAATAATTTATAAATATCTATATATATATATATAAACATACACCCCCTCAATATATATTAATATCATATATATATATATATATATAAGTAGTATGTACGGGATATTGGACTACGGTCCATATTTGTACCACCCTGACCTTGACCACCTACCTGACCTTTTTTTTAACCAGCGAACACACCACTTTTTTGAGTTCGAATTTTTACCCCTGACCTTGCACCTTTTTTGGCTTCCACCTTTTTTTTGGCCTTGAACCTTTTTTTTCAACCACCCTTTAGTCTTCCATGGGTCATTTTTGCCCACGGTAATTTTTTGGCACCCCAATTTTTTCGGCAAGCCTGATTAGAAGGGTTGCGCCAAAACGGTTGCGTCAGCAACCGATGTACCACACACACACACCCTAATTTTTTCGACCCCACGCCTTTGGTCTTCCATGGGTCAAATTTTTTTGGCCCCGGTAATTTTTGGCCCCCTTTAAAAGGGGGGGCCCTTTAGCCCCCCCCTATTTTTTTCTTTGAAAAAAAAAAATTTGGGTCACATTTTCTTTACCTTTTTTTTGTCCTTGCCCTTTTCTCCAAAGCTTGACAGATACATGAGGTCAATTTGACGCCACGGTAATTTTTTTGTCCTCCCTTTAGGGGCTTAGCCCTTTTTTTGATGATCTAACTTGTTGACATGATATGTCTTTACCTTGTTTGACCCCCTTGCCAGATACCATGGGTCAATTTGGCACCCTAATTTTTGAGAACGCCTATTTTTGAGAACCACTATTTTTGAGAACCCAATCTTTCTCGGTCAACACCTTTCAGTAAAATCAGTAAATCAATAGAGGTGTTATTAACTAACACCTAGGGATTAGTATGCTTTTTGTTTTACTGCTTTACTGCTTTAACTCTCCGGTTTTACTGCTTAACTCTCTGCTTTACTGCTTTAACTCATATTATTTACTACACCGCTTAAAGCAGTAAATCAGTAAATCAATAGTAGTGTTAACAACTAGGGGATTAGTATGCTTTTGTTTTAACTCGCTTTAACCTCCGCTTTATATAACTCTCTGTGCTTTACCTGTGCTTAACTCACATTTTACTGCTTAACTCATATATTTAATTAAACATTACATATCAGTAAATGCAGTAAATCAGTAAAATCAAAATAGAGGTGTTACTAAGGGATTAAGTATGCTTTATGTCTTATCACTGCTTTAACTCGCTTATAACTTTCTAGACTTTACCACTGCACTTTAACTTCTTGCTTTACTGCTTTTAAACTTTCTGCTTTACTGCTTTAAACTTTCTGAGCTTTACTGTTTAAACTTTCTGCTTTACTGTTTTATACCCAACTGCTTTACTGTTTTAATCTCTATATATTAACATTCTATGTTTTCTTTTATATTTTATTTTTGTTTAATACTTTTATTTTTGTTTTAATACTTTTTTAATTTATTATTATTTTCATTATTTCTATTTTTATTTTTGTTTTAAATACTTTTTATTTTTAAATTCGTAAATGTAGAATAAAAACACACAGAGTTTTTTCTGTTATATAAACATTTTATCTTACATAAATTGTACGAAATTTTATTAACAACATATTTTACTATATACGAGTTTTAGGGGAAGTAAAATCGCATTCTTTTTTTCATTTTTAAAGCATTTATTACATAATTAGAAACTAAAAATCATTGACACATATAAATTTTTAGCATCAAAATATATTTACAAGCTTTATTAAAACAAACATTATTTAAAAAGCACATAATGAAATAATACAATAGACTCCACACATAAATTAGAATATAAGGGTTAAAGGGGAAGACATAGTTTTTACACAGCTTACATTATTATATTTTAAAAATAAGGGATATAATGATTATATTCAAATATAAATTTTACAGTTCAAAAGAATCAATTATTGAAAGCATAATCGTTTTTTTGCTCTAAATAAACGGAGAACCAATGTCCTGTTGAGGTGATGTGACGAGGCCATGTATTGAATATGAAGCAGCAAGCGATATCACTTCTCCGAACTTTTATCAGAGTTATTATTTCGCTTAATAGCGACACTCCTAAAAAGAGAGTTTCATTTTTTAAACACACCAGAATATTCTATCTCATCCTCTTCATATCATCTTATAATTCACAAAGTACGCTTTGCAGTAACTCTGTCAATTACACAAAAAATGAGTTTGAGGATGCTCAAAGATACCGACCACTACGTGAATGGGTGTTTGTAGACATTGATCCAAAAGAGAGACTTAGTCCCTAAGTACCCTTTCCTGAAAATGTTATAAATGATAGGCCGTCTACAACGCTGAAGGTCAGACTGATGAGATCATAAGGGCCATTAAACCTATATATTCATTTGCGTTTATTCTTCAAGATATTAAGCTGTCCCCACTATCATTACATGATACAGTAATTGGCTATTAAGTCGTAAAAGGTCCGAGTACAGAGAGATAGGTCTCCATCCGTTGTATACACATTTCATAATCACGTCCGTGAGGAAGTCCTCACATGTAAACTGATTACCGCTAAGCCCGAAAGGTGTGATTTATAGGTGACTTATTATTCAATAAAATCCACACCAGAGATAGGCCTCATGTTCCACAATCCCGGATATAATCTACATTATTCACTGTTATAAGAGTAAAATTCCCGTTCGACAAATGTATAACCGGCAAGAGATTTGATACTTACGATAGCCTTAGCGTGAAATTAAATTAATCCTTGTTTCAACCTCTCCTTAATAGGGTACTATCTGCATGTAGTAATTCAAAAAGCCGAATTTTTCAATTTCCAATGACGCTGTGGTCGAAATAAATTTTCAGCAAACTTTTCTGACATAGGAGATAAGCCATCGACCCAAGGCAGTTACTCGAAAACACAGGCTCTGGACATAACAGCTGTACGCAAGTAGTTTACATTTTTATTTTTAAGAGCATAATTTAAGGATTTGGAACGTGATAAATGATTCTAGAGTATCTACAGATGGTAGAAATGAGTCTTCTTGAGAGAAGATACTCGCCATTATATCGACAGTAAACATATTCATAGTAATTATTTATATGACTTAGCTGCTTTATCTAATGTGCGCTTCATCTTTGCAACTAAAAAACCCACATAGCAACTTGGGACGATGAGACTAACAAGTATCTCAGCGCTCGTTCTGAAATAATTTAACGAAATGCTTCTAATATAAGCTTCCTATAAAGGATAATCAAGCACCGCTGACGCACCACCTAGTAGAACAAGAGAGATTCCGTTAAGATAACGACTTCACCTGAGCGTGAAACATGCTATACAGGAAATTTTATAACTTCTGATATATACTTAAATGGTCATACACCCGAAGGAAGATTGTACCATCAGGTTTCTAAATGAGAAATTTTCCGTTTTACATATAAAACACATATAGAGGGGATTAAGGTATTTCGATACAGAAGATACCTGGAATATTGAACTCTAGAGGAACATCTGTATTGTATTGAATGCAGAGGAATTAATAACTGAAAAGTTGGAATACGCTACGCTATCTCGCTCGCCTAGGGTTCCATCGGAGAAGAGATGCAATTCCACTCTATAACAAAACAATCAAGACGACTACGAAGCGAATGAAGGAAATGCAATTTTGGCATAGTGCGAGTTCTAACATCGTATAAATGAACATTTTCATGAAACCTTACTTATATACAAAACCAATCGTATAAAGTTATCAGTTAGTAATTAAATAGCAAATACATCACTACATTTTTTCTTTAGAGAGAGGTTTTTTTCCGCTTAGTCTTTATCTTTATGACAATCTCTTAGTAAACCGTCGACCACTGAACCATGACCAATTTTACGACCTCTCATTCATTACGCTTACATCATCAACAACCTCTCATCTGAAACATCGGCGCATCGCCTTTTAGTGCTGTACAGAGGATTATTTCCTATATATATCAGCAAATATCTAATTGAATACGTATGACACACCTGTTCTTATACCGACTTTTTTTACCTACTTTATTCCCCACCCTCCTGACGCTAGCAGGCCTTTCGCAAAACTCTCCATAAGCTTGGCAAAAAATCCCACCCAGATTCCATAACCAAACACCACTCTGCCATTTTGATCCTCATGAATACCCACTATTCTATCGTCCATTCATTACAGAGTGTCTTTCCTTAAACCTATCTTTAACACTGTTGAGAGTATGTTTAAGAATGAAAAATATAATCATGACTAACACTCTTATTATCCAAATTATGCTGTAATACTGCATCTGAACTAATCTCTTCACTTACAATAAATCGCAAACATCTGCATAACAAAAGCACAACACCACGTCACTGTAAGAGGAAAAGGATTTCCTTCTACAATCTTTTATATGCAACGCGTACAGAGTCAAGAATTTGATCTAACCTTAAGCAAGGGATAATGACATATAGGCGAAATGTTATAACTTATACCTAGCTCTTTGAGCGAAAAATAACTACTACCTCCCTTAAAAAGGAGACTTTATATTACATACAATGTTGATCAGATCAATTTATAATTTGTATATACACTAAAGCCATACCTGGATGATTGAGCTCTCGTGAGGGCTACATGTAAAATGCAGTACTCGATCTGCTTATCATCTTTTTGATTCAGATCACCGAGTCATAGCGGTTATAACTCACACAGATTAGTTACAACAACACCCTCACCATACATCACACACAAAGTACAGGGAACTCATCACAAGTATATCAACCCACACAGCCAATACCACACGTCTAACGAATAGTTTACAGCTTGCACATGGATGATCGGAGCTTCCGAAAAGAACATGTCCACCGAGTCCTCGTAGTCTTACATTTACTATTTGAAAACTTAACACACCACGAATAATTATTACTTTATCTTCATCAGGTACGACATTTCAGTTTTGTTATACAAGTCTTACCAACAATATATACTCACCTCACCAATCAAGAGAACGTTTAAAATGACTAAAATAAGCCAGGCACCGATTTAATATCGACCTCTCGCAAAGTAAATTCTTCAAAGAAGTATTTTTTTGTGGCAAATGTTGTCGTATTCATCTTTTTGGCAATTTGTAGTCCTTTTCAGATAAAGAGTATCTTCCACTTGTAATATAAGTTTCAACACATTCTACACTTTTGTACACCCCCATCCAGAATAAATTATTGTAAGGTAAATTTTCTATGTCCGTATTCTAATATACAAATATTCACATAATCCTGCTATTCGTATGCCTCTCTTTTCAAGTTGTATAGGAATTCATTAGCAGTTGTAAATCGAGAGTTTATTATCAAGGAATGTAAATCCAAGGAGGCTGAGGAAGGCAGTTAAATAATAAAAGTGATCTACACTCACTCTCCACATGATTATAAGACAACATGAGAGCATTATGAATTTTCTATTAACTTCAATAATAATCATAATAAGTTATTAAACATTGTAGAGATATACCCTCCATTTCCACCAGTAACTATACCTTCATTTTTTCACATATTACATATTCGTAGCTAATATTTTTTCATTTTAATAATCAAACCTATATCATACAGAGAATTACAGGAGATTGAACTTACTTTTTGATAATTTTCCTGCTCTTTAATTCAAAACAGCCTTTTATATATATTTCAACCAACATATATAAAAACACAATCATCACATGACCCAACTATACACTTACACAACTATCACCAGAAACCGGGAGAACTTAGTCCGCAAAATCAATGTGGACTATTTAAAACCACCCTTCCGAGCTCAGACCACACAAACCACCGGATCCATATATAGACACCACCATATATCTTCTCGGTAAAAACACCACCGACGAAACACTCTTAACACATAATCCGATTTACCTTTATTACCACTAGAATTAATCTTATTATTATCAGTTGATATTCTATAATATACTGATCATTGCATCATAGATTTTTTATGTTGAGACATACTCTAAAGGACGTTTGACTTTATAGTTTCTAACTGGATAAGACCTGTTTTAAGATAAAGCCAGATCGTCCAAGTATACTCCAATATATTTAAGTATTACATTTTAGTAAAATACCTACGCATAAGCGTTTCTTTATAAATGAGTACATTGACACCCACAACAAACTAACTCACGCCCCCACCAAACAAAACGAGAGCCTTATGTTCTACGGAAATAGTATACCACCTTTAAATAGCTATAAAACCACAACATAACCCACGAGGCAACATCTCCACCTGCACAACACAGCCCACCTTGAAATCCATTACTGAACACTCTGTTCAACATGCAATTACTACGGTGTATCTCCACTCGTCCTCTATAATCATTCACAAAGTACACAAGAGCACATCGAAGAGCACTGAGTAGCTGATCTTATTATCTTTATTGGCCTCACAAAACCGTATCAAAATAGAGTATAAACAAACCAGCGTACACAAACAACATGTAAAAACGCTATCCTATAACTCCCGCCACCACTCACATAATAAAGAGCACGCATTATATTTCCAATTTCCGATAAATCTAACTGCCATACATGCACTACTCATAGAGAGCATGACGAGGAGCAGATAACTGGTTATTCCCCGAGAGAGTAGCTCCCACGCCGCAAATGCTCTTTTTATAAGGATATCCATCAATAGTAAGCCATCAACAATAAGAAACTTTCACCCCTCTAAATATGCTATTTTAACTTTTTTTCTCAATATTAGCGATACCTTAAAGCAAACTAGGTGAAACCCCCAAAACTATTTGGCTCCCTCAGATATTGAAGCTAATACTTATACAACTACCTCCTTCGCCTCCCTGTTGTCTAACTGACACACGTGTAAGCGTCCTAATACACATAGTAATATACTTATATATATATATATATATATATATAATATATAATAATATATCACAAATATACACTATATCAATACCAAAAAACCCAAAAATCACACATATATATTACCTACTCCAAAACCACTAACAACACATGATTTAACCTACTCACCTCCATATAAACTCATCCACCATAAATAAATAACAAACCACACATATACATATAACCTAAAACAAAATATACCACCGTAAAACCCTAACCTAACTAAATATATATACATCACTCACTCACTACTACCTCAAAATAATATAATAATATTAATATAATCATATATATATATATATAATATATATTTATATATATATTACACTATAATATAATATTCTATATATCATAATAATATACTATAATATATATTTATATACTATACTATATAACTTATATATATATACTTATTATATATATAACCATAATATGGTATTTGTCCACAAAAAATGTGATATAAGGTCACAAAGGGATAAAGAAAGAGAAAAAACATTTAAAATAACATTTTATTTATACACAAACAATACAGAGCATAAAATATATATATATAATATTATATATATATATAATACAACCACTCACGGGCAATACAATAACACCATAACAATAATAAAGTTAATAACTACCACACCATAATATAAACACCCATAATACTACCAATACATACTCACCACAATATATATATATATGATAATGCATAATTACGAATTAATCCAACTATGCCTATTAATAAGCGAATCAGTATATTTCTTATTCGTCTACTGGTAACAACAGTTTAAATTTAATCTGATGCCGTAAAGAAAGTGGCCCTGAATGGACTTAGATCAAGGATCTACGAGGCGTAAAACAGGGGATAATTATCTAAAAGTCTGCTAAATCCGAGATGCTATTCTAAGATAAGACCTCTCCATAGACGAGAACACTATAAACTATATAACGTCTGCAAGAGATTCTTTTGTAATATGCACATATACATTCTCCATCCTTTATACACACACAAGGGCCTTTCTTCCAGTTACGCGAGAGATAAGAGATCAGTTATCAAATCCACAATATTTGAATCTTTAACTATTTCATCATCAATTACGATTTGCCCTGCTTCATTCAAAGTTAATTGGTCTTTTAAAAATATTATATAAAGCTTTTCCTGATTTACCCGCACTCTAATAGGAAAGCTCTCCTCTAGGATATTTTTTAAATTTATCTTCATTTTTTCAACTTCAAGTTTACTTCATTAGGAAATCATCTACATATACGGTTTAGCGAATACGTAGGGATGGATGTGGTGCAAGTCTTTAAGATCTATCATTTTTATATGGCATCTTGGTATAAGATGCGTTTTCTCACGGATGTTAATGTCTGAATTTAATATTCTGTAAACTTCTTTCTGTACACTTCTTTCTGTTCAACTTTAGGATCATTACAGCTATGAGGTAGAGGACTGCTGAAAACTAATGAATCGTTCACGAATCATAGGATTCTGTTTGGTGCACCTGTTGTCATGCTGATGTGAAAGACAGGTTGTAATGCATTGTGTGGCAATATCTGCGTATATGGGGTTTGTGAATGATGAAACTGTGATTGGGGATTTTGCGCAAGGTGCGGCAATAACTGGCCATATTGAGGTTGTAAATGATGAATCTGAGGAACTGAATTCTGTACAGATGCTGTATTATTATATCCTTCATTTTCTCATACTCATTATATTGGAAGTACAGCAACCTTCTCATTATGGGGACAACCACTTAGATATCAGTGGAGCTATAACGGAGAAGAGTAATGGTAGGAATACCCCTCCTCCTCTCTGTTAGTAAACTTCTTTTTTATTTTTCAAGATTTTTCTATTTTTTAGGGAGAGTATTTTAATGATGTTTCTATACGACTGCTTTACCTTCTGAGGCCTGTTTAAAGGAACATTTCCTTTATAAGATTAAACAGACTTCACATACACACTGGATGAATTTCTCATCCTCACTAATAGTTTACGTTTTTCAGAAGGTTTCAAGCTTTTATAAATTTTTTATAAGAGGTAAATAATTTGCAACTGAGTACTCATTATTTAGGTATGTATACAGTTTCTATCCCATACGGGAATGTGGGTACGGAGCAACACTCTGTGGCGTGTTATTTGGGGTAGAAGTTACCAACAATCAAATAACCGTAAGGCGGATCGAGTAACCTCTTTTATATACTTTTAAGAACTCTTTCCTTGAAGGGGAAACATTTGAGCTGCCAATAACATTATTTTGACTCATGTCTCTTCTCTGGCCACAACAGTAAATACTGTGTGTTTAAAAGAAACACTTCGAATATGCTTGCTTTGATGAAAAATATTCTGCGCTTTATGAAAAACACAGAGATATTTAGATGGTGAAATAAACTGTGAACGCTTCTGCTATTTCCAAATTCAATTTGTGCATTAAATCATCTAATACAATAATTTTTGTGTCATGTATATTGTCCAACGATCTAATATCGTATATGCCTTCATGAAATTGAATCACATCGAACCAAACCCCCAAACATAAAATACCAAAATACTAACAAAACCAACCACTCTTTCATATTCCCATTCAATAAATTATTTCCTGATAACCAACAATTATAAACTACCATATTATTTCATTACAGGGGTTTGCTCAAAAAATCTCCATTATCCTATTAAAATATTTAATAATATAGGAAAGGTTTTTAACCAACAGCAACAATCTGAAATGGGTAATGAAAGTAAATTATATTTGCAAATAACTTTAATTTTCTTCTCTATAATCCTATTTATATATTGTAGCAAACATTAAGGGAGTCCGAAAAGAAAAATATTAATTTACCATACAACAACTATGCACAACGCACAACTAGTTAAAGACCATTAATGCAATTATGTATATCTGAGGGCAAAAATATTTCTTGAGACGTGAAAGGATAAACTACTCTAATTTAAACAAATTAACAGGGCTGAGGAACAGTTAAATTTTCTACCAGCTCTGGCTTAGGCTCTAGTTCTTCAGGCATGGTTCTACTCCAATTACACATATGAAATTATTAAATCTAAGTTATTAAATTTATGAGATAAAATATAAAAGAAACAAATCCTTGTTACTAACTTTTTTCGTTTTCATATATAATTACAAATTAAAAACAATTCAATATAAAACAGTCTGCTGCATGGTCTCCACCAAAAATCATTGCGGAGCTCCAATTCCACTTTAAACTTTGCCCATTCTAACGACTTACTCCTAAATTCTGGTTCCACAGCCACTGTAACATTAAAGCTCTAATTGAATGTCCTGCTGTAAATAACTCTAAATAAGGAGTCATTTGTTTGTAATGACATTGGAACAACGCGTTTAACATTTCTCCTTAGAATCAAACAATTCACACGGGTTCATTCTGGGTGGGATGATGTTCCAGAATCCTAACTTTTTGACACCCATTTGCTAAACAATTTTAGTCGTTATCTACTGACAAATGAGAATTCTGTTTCATTCCTTTAATTTTAATTTGCAAGGGAGTTATAGTTTAATGTCTCTCTCTCTCTCTCTCTCTCATCTCTTCTCTCCTCTCTCTCTCTCCTCTCTACTTCTCTCCTCCTCTCTCTCCGATCATCTCTCTCTCTTCTTCTCTTTCTCTCTTTCTCTCTCTCTCCTCTCTCTCTCTCTCTCTCTCTCTTCTCTCTCTCTCTCTCTCTCTCTGCTCTCTCATTCTCTCTCTCTCTCTCCCTCTCTCTTCTCTCTCTCTCTCTCTCCTCTCTCTCTCTCTCTCTCTTTCTCATCTCTCTCCCTCTCTCTCTCCTCATCTCTCTCTCTCTCTCTCTCCTCGTCGTCTTCTCTCTCTCTCCTCTCCTTCTCCTCTCTCCTCTCTCTCTCTCCTCCCTCTCTCTCTCTCCTCTCTCTTCTCTCTCTCTCTCTCTCCTCTCTCCTCTTCTTTCTTCCTCTTTCTCTCTCCTCTCTCTTCTCTCTTCTCTCTTCTCTTCTCTCTCTTCTTCTCTCCTTCTCTCTTCTCTCTCTCCTCTCTCTCGCTTCTTTTTTTTTTTTTTCCTCCTGCGTCTGTGTCTCATCTGTGCCGCGTAATTTGCGTTAGATAAATTTTTGAGGCGTTTAACACCCTCCTCTCTTGAATAGGGCTTCGTCAGAGAGCGGTGGTGCATTATATTAAATATATATATACTATATATTATATTATATATATATATATTATATATATATATATATTATATATATTATATAATAATATATATATATATATATATATATATATAATCTATATATATATATTATATAGGTATATATACTATATATTATATATTATATATTATAAATATATCAGAGGTGGGCGCGCAAATTTTACTTTAGACGCAAAGTGGAAACAATTTAGTCCGCAATGCGCAAAAAGCGCACAATTTTAAAAAAAATTTAGGATAGAGGAGAAAGTGGAATAATAATAATAATAAACCCAGAAAAATGCTAATTTTTTCCGTGTGTGGTATATGAGGGAGCTAAAGTAAACAGCCGTTTTTTCCCCTTTTTGTTTTGTTGTTTTACATAATGTTGGCTAAAAAAAAAAAAATGCTCAGTTTCAATTCGATACTTCGTCAACCTTA
>JABUQX010046984.1:47500-62970 GCA_015478945.1 Trachelipus rathkii
GTGTTGTCTTCATGAACAATTCTTAACCTGTAATGAAATAAAAGTTAACTAGTAGACAAACATTTAAAAGATTAAACTAACAAAGAGTGAATTGAGTGCGGTATTAATAATTTACTGAAGCTATAATTTATTGGATAAATCCGTTTTATAAATTATTTACATCCCGAACCAATTCCAAGAACAGAACAAACTAATGAATAATCTATCTGACTTGTAAATAAAGATATATTTATGGGAATATATATGAGTGACGTAACTTTGTAACTTTGTGGTTACTGAACTAATATCCGACGCTGTCTATAACTCAGCCTTAATAAACATAGTCTTCCTCGTCTTAATAATCCTATATTCTATAAAATCCTCATTATACTTTCATTCTATCCCTCCTTAAAAGAACTTAACCTTGAAATACTTACCTACATATTACACCTGTCTGTGAATCAAATCACCAACATCTCTGATGCACACGCTTGTCAGGCAGAAAACCTCTTAAGGCCTAGTGATAATGATGGAATCTGGCCTAGAAGAAAGTCTGATGCTTTATTGCAGAAGAGCTGGCCATTTCTGATGAGATGTTTTCCACGCAAATTCCAAAGTTGTGATTTGTCCATCAAAGGTACAGTTCTTAATAATTTCTTCACCACTTATTTTCCCTTGTCTCTTACCTTAAGTTGATACCATTAAATTTATTATATTATCAAATTTACGCAGCTATAGAGTTAAAAAGATTCCAATAATAAATTGTGAATCCCAAAGGATTGGATATAAGCACGAACCCGGGGATCTGATCCATATCCATTTGTTCGCAGGTAATCATGATGAGTGTTACGCGCTATGGCTGTTGGGAAGACTACGCGCGGTAACGCAGTTAGTTTTTATATGGTCGCGCGTATACTATGGTGGTGTCATCTGTGGATGGTCGTGATCGAGTGATTAGCAGCGATGAGGCTCAGATACATTCGGACTCACTCATTATCGTACAGTATACCTAGTCAATAGGAGTTAATATAAGCATCAGACAGTATGATGAGATGAATAGTGATAACTTAACTACCTGTACTAGATATAATGACGGTGTATGGTAGGAGGGTTTTTGGAGGTATCTCATAATGTCCATATAGTACTTACCACTATATAATATATTGTAGGTAATATATATAATATATATACGTCTATATATATATAACAGTATATATATATATATATATATAATATTATATATATTTATAGTATATATATATATATATTATATTATATATATATTATATATAATATATAAATATTTACATATATATGTCTATTTAATATTCGGTATAAATATAAAATAGATAAATATATAATAATATATTATATATATATATATATATATATATATATATATAGATATATAGTATAGTATATATTTTTAATATTATATTATATATATATATATATATATATATATATATATATATATATATATATAGGGTAAGACTTGCTAGATTGGTGGCTTCTTTTGAGAGCAAGCACCCTATATAAGAGGATGATGATTTAAAGATCCATATTTTAAATGAGGTATTTATTCAACATAAGGAAAGATGTAACAAAAGTCCCTTCTGTTGAGATACTCTCTTTCATAGGCGAATTAGTAGTGCACTGGACTTTCCAGCGCATTTACCACCCTTGCCTGACTCTTTCTTTTTTGCGGAAAATTTGTGATCGAAATTGGGAGTCGCAGCCCTTCCTTGAATTTACCTCTCTTGTCGAAAGCTGCATTTTTCAAGTTTGGAGGAGTTCTGGAGAGAATCTTGATGTGAGATCTATTTCTTTTCTGACTCTTTTTACTGATGAATTTTTAATCTAACTGAAGAAGTATCTTAACCAGGACAGGTTTTATTATATTATTTCCATTTCGACTTATGACTAAATTTTTTTTGCTCGCTCCAATTCTTAGCATAAGTAGCGAACATAAATTAAATTTTTACAAAGTTATAATGGAGTACTACATTATCCCACTCTAAACACGGAGTGAGAAGTATGTTATAATAATTATACAAGACATAAAAACTAAACCTTCATTCAAATGTATACCATATTTTTGTAGGCATTTACAATGCGCACAAAATATAAACACCATTTGAATGAGGTAAAAGAATACAGTAAAATTCATAAAGTTTAAAGTACTTTCAAATTGGAAGCATATCTAATTATGTCCAATGACAATAAGTAGACTAACAAACATTTGAAGGCCAAAATAGTATAACTGAAATGTAAAGAATATTCAATACGAGCATAACTGGTTAAATCCGAAGATCTAAACATATACAAATATTTGAATACCAAAAAAGATACAATAATGTTATACTATACACGAAAAAAAAGGTGCATTTAACCACAAGCATATTTGGTTATATCCGTTAGATATAGACAAACATACAAAGTTTAAAATAAAATGCTAAAATAATCAAAATTATATCATAAATACTTTTTGATATGAAACAATTGAAATATTTATCATAGTTAAATAGGCCACATCGATCGAACCATTGAATCCAAGGAAAGGTCCAGTATAAGGCGTTTTCAAAAGCTGTAGTTACGAGAGAAACATTGCTTGACATATGTAGAGGCGAAGTTGCTTGAAATTTAGGTCCTTTATTTGAAAAATTTCTTCATACATAAAAGGGAGCAGTCACAGAACCATTTAGAATTTGAAAAGGAATAAAAGTTTCGTAAGTGGAATCCAAAAAATGATTTCTGCTGCAATAATCCAAACTTAAAACTGAGAAAGAAATCGCAATACCGTAAGGCAGTTACATATGTAGAGGCGGAATGTTGCTTGAAATTTAAGGTCCTTTAATTTGAAAAATTTTCTTCATGGTATAAAAGGGAGCGGTCACAGAACCATTTAGAATTCGAAAAGGAATCAGAGTTTGTAGTGGAATCCAAAAATGAGTTTCTGCCCATAATCCAAACTTGAAATGATGAATAGAATCCATATGTAAAGGAAGTTTGCTTGTCTGACGATGAATCCTCGAACTGTGATAGTTGTGAAAAGATGAAGACCATAATCCAAAATTAATTAAAAATGAAAATTGAAGTCCTTATCGATAATGTTTGCTTCCTTGAGTCATTTTCTTGGAGTGTTCTGATTGAGAATTTTAGTATTATTGTAGTTTTTTCTTTTTCTTCATTTTGTTTGTTTTTTAGAAGGCGCTGATTGAAGTTCTGGGTGTTCTTCTCTGGGTTCACCAATTATATAGGGTAGGCCTTGCTAAATTGGTGGCTTCTTTTGTGAGCAAGCACCCTATATAAGAGGATGATGATTTAAAGATTCATATTTTAAATGAGGTATTTATTCAACATAAGTAAAGATGTAACAAAAGTCCCTTCTGTTGAGATACTCTCTCTTCGTAGGCGAATTAGTAGTCACGGTCTTTCCAGCGTGTTTACCACCCTTGCCTGACTCTTTCTTTTTTGCGAAAATTTGTGATCAAAATTCAGAGTCGCAGCCCTTCCTTGAAATTTACCTCTCTTACCGAAAGCTGCATTTTTAAGTTTGGAGAATTTCTGGAGAGAGTATCTTGAGAGATCTATTTCTTCTGATTCTTTTTATCGATGAATTTTAATCTGACTGAAGAGTATCTCAACAGGACGGGTTAATATATTATTTCATTTCGACTTATGCTAAAATTTTTGCTCGCGCAAATCTTAGCATAAGTATGAAATAAATTAAATTTTTTAACAAAGTTATAATGGAGTACTAACATATATACTGTGTATATATATATATATATATATTATTATATATGATATATATATATAATATATATATATATATATAATTATATATATTATATATAATATATATATATATATATATATATATATATATATAGGTATATATTATATTTCAATTCAAACTTCAAAGACTAAACATTCAGCATCCGCATCCACATCCTCATCCTACTTTAAGATCTGCATCCGCATCCTCATCCCTTTAAGAATCTGCATCCGCAAACACTCAAATTTTGACATCCGGTCCTCACTAATATATATATATTATATATATATATAAAATATATATATATATTATATATATATCTATATATATATATATATTATATATATATATATAATATATATATATATATATAATATATAGTATCTTCTTCTTCTTCATCCAACCGACTACCATTCATGCCTTTCCACATGACCAAAACCATTTCAAATTCGAAAATTTTTGTATGGACTATATTCTGTTAGTTTTAACCTGTTAGTTGTGACTAGGAACCGCCGATGCCCCGGCCCCGGCCAACCCCCGCCATTTTTAGCGACCCCGGCCACAAAACCAGGAATATAACGCGGGGTTTTCTATACCAGGGTTTAACTGTATAATTTACACTAAATAATAGAGGGTTAAATACAACAAATAAAAAAATATATTTAATTCCAATTACTCCTTTGTTATAAATTGATGCAAAAATTATAAACATACCTAATATAATCAATTTTTTTTGGTATCTAACTATGATTTCAAAATTAAAATTGAGGCCCCAACCCTTTTATTTTATTCATGTTAACATAAAAAAATTTGAAATGTTATATATCAAACGAATTCGGAACCAGGAAATAAATATAATTGTTAAAATATTAATGTATTATTTTATTTAAAGTAAATATCTTCAAGAAAATCAAATATTTCCAAAATCTCTTTTCAAAAATTATTTATTTATATTGAATTAATTTATATATATATATATATATATATTATATATATATATATATATATATATATTTATATATATATATAGTATATATATATATTATAATATATAAATAATAATACCTATTTTTCTTCCTAGAAAATATTATTTTCTAAAAAATTTCCTTTCGAAAATATTTATTTAATTGAATTAATTATGTATTCCTTTTTAATAATTAAAATTATAATTAATTGAAATATTTAATTTTCATCCTAAGTTTTAAGACTTTCAGTGTTTTTGACCTTCATTTTCTAATTTTAGCTAACCCCGCCCCGACCCCGGCTAAATTAGCCCCGGCCCCGGCCCCGGCAAAATTTCCGCCCCGGTCGGTCCCTAGTTGTGACACCACTTAGAGTTAACCTGTACTTAAAATAAAACACTTACTTATAAAGCAACTTAAGAGCTCTCTTCTGTTTAAATATTTTTGACACAGACTGGAGAATGATGGTCTGACGCTTTTTTGCTAAGTGTCTCACTGTTTCTGTTGGAGCAACTCCGACCCCTCTTTGATCCTCCATCAATTGCAGTACACAGCTCCTTTGTGCAAAGAAGGATGTTTCTAAAAAAAAAGTTACCAAAAAATAAAAAATTTATTCATATCAATAAAATATGTGAAATATTTAATGGTTGAATTTTAAAATTAAAAAGAAATAAAATTCAAATAAAAAGTATCTGTGTAAGTTACTAACGATCAAGTAGTGCGATTTCAAGCTATTTGTTGATTTAATGTCAAAGCTGAAGGTTTTTTTTTCACATTGGGAGCATTCAATCTTTCGCTTGTACATCACTCGATTGCCCTCAATATACTCCTTCTTGCTCTGACAGACCCAAAGTACTTGATAAGAATGGGGCCATAGGTGCTCCAAGTCATCTTTGGCTGCTTTTTTTTTTTTAATGGAAGTACAGGCAGCAATCACACTCAATAATTTCAAGAGTTACACTTCGACGACTTTCACTGTTTGCAATTTTTTTTCCCTTTAAGCACTTATTCATAACTTGTTTTATCCCAATTTAAACACAAAAGCACTAAAAAGGTTTAAATGCTAATCACAAGTAACCAATAAACTTAGTAAATTGGCCATTATTATTATTATTATTATTATTATTATATATATATATATATATATATATTAATATATATATATATATATATACTATATATATATATACATATATATATATATATATATATATATATATATATATATATATATATATATATTTCCTCCTGGAATAATTTTCGTTGCGGACCACAAATTGTTGAATTGTCCACACGGTTAAGTACGTTAAGATATTCACAATTTCATACCTTTGTGAATTTATTTGTGAATTACCACTTTATTATCTTAATGATTAGCCGGGGGTATGGGAATGAATGTAATCCCCATTACATCCTTCCCTACTAAACTTGGGCCCCACCTTATTTTGAATTTTTCACTGTTTAGAGTGAAAATAAAGTTGAAGGTGGTTTGCAAGTTATAAAAGAAGGTATTATATACAAAGTACAAAATAATTATAACAGGATATGCATGCAAAAGCAACTTTCTTTTGCAAAGATTTCTTATAAATTTTACACATAACATTCAAAAGATACAAAGAATAATTACATACAAATTCATTTAATTGAAATTAACAACATAAAATTCATAAGTTTTAAAGTTCTCCATCAATTAATTGATTAATTAATTTAATAAGGTTGATTGATAAGAATATATTTACTATTAAAAAATTTGAGGAGGAATCAAGGAATCGCCTCGATTCAAATCAGTATGATCAGAGGGATCATATGAAGGATTATTACATCACAACAATCATTTTCTTTTAAGTTAGAAATTATATAATATTATAATAATAATTATATAATACAAAAGCATTAACAATGAATATTATTTTTTTAAAATACGGTATTTCATATAAGTTGTAAGCATCCCTTTAAGGTATTGTCTATCTATTCTATGATAGAAATCTATAATGTTGTTTTCAAAAGTAGACGGGCATCAGTTGATATTAAATATTCCATTCTAGGCGGATAAGTTGAAAAATGTCTTGAAATAAGTCCATTATTGCCGTTTTTTATATTTATTTTTCAAAATCTGCTTTTCAATGCGGAACAGCAGCAGCTGATGCTACTACCACTATAATAATAAGCAGCATCTTTTAGTTTAGTTTCTACAAAAGACGATTTTTAAACACTATAAAATTATTAACATGGTGTTGTGTTTTAATTAGGTGTGGGGGATTAGTGTTGGTGCAAAATGTGAGTTCGTGAGTTCACATCCCCTAAATGAAAATATATCATTATTAGCACATGAGCATACTATGAAATTTTACATGCATAGGAATTAAAATGAAATTTTTAATAACATTTCTCAATTAATACCATTGCAACATTACAATTTATTTCTGAGAGAAATTTTTAATTGAGAGTCAGTTTGCATATTTCGAATTACAAGATTATTTTAATCTTATTTAAAAGTTTATTCCCTATTCTAATTTAGAACACACTGGCACACTATTTATCAAAAAGAGAGAAGATAGGAGAGTATAAGACATAGACAGAAATTTATTTAGCGATAAAAAAAAAAAGATTTATCAAGGGGAATTTTACTTTAAGGGGAAATTTTAAGGTGAATATATGAAATAAATTAAAGAATTCTATTTTCATAGGTTTTCATTATTCATTATCATTATTTAGCTCCACTGTAGTGCGTAGGAGATAATTGTAATGGATTCCTCCAAGACAATGAATGTAGCAAGGTTCATTGGTGAAGGAAGCACCATGAATAATTGGCTTGGGATTGTTGTAGTATACGTGAACAGGTATCTTGTATACGTCAGCAAAAGCTTCTATGACTTCAGGGATGGGTAACTGACCCGGTAATTTCAACAGGCGAAGCTTCTTCTGGATTTGCCTTCCTTGAAGTTTGCACTTCACGGAATATTTTTGAAGAAACTTAACGATGACTTCTCTTACTTCTAAGTGTCTGTCTACCGTTCCATATAAGCACATGGCGAAGCACTTATATAAAGCGTCACCGCCCCCAGGTATTTCTAATTGGAAGAAACCATCCAGAATGTACTCGGTGTGTTGTGCTGCTTCCACGTCTGGGTTCAGCTCATCATCTAACAGGGGAACGGCGGACAGAGCATCAGCTAACGGATCGTTGCAATGTTATTGACCCCGCTATTCGTCCTGCAGAGGTATCGAGTATTTTTACCTGGGTCCTCTGTATGAGTACCTCATCCGCAAATACGGTCAAGGTAGGCTGTCCATGCCACGAAGACTCATATTTGGAGTAATATGGGGCATATGGGTCTGTGAAGATTAATGAATTTAGTTCCTGGAGAAAGGGTCTAAGTGATCGGACGGCCCAACGCAAAGCAGTGAGTTCCTTGTTAATGACGCCGTAGTTTCGTTGGGCACCACTGAACGTCATGGAGATGAAAGCTATAGGCCTTCTTTCATCGTTTTGGAGTTGGGAAAGGCACGGACGCGTCTACATGAAGTTCTAGGGGTGAAGCTTCAGGGCTATAGTCGGGGAATCCTAAGATTTTGGGGTTTACTAAAGCCGCTTTCAGCTCCTCAAAGGCCATTTGGCATTCTGGAGTCCAATTTATGACTCTCCCACCAGTTTGACAGGACAAGGGTTTGCTTTTCTGGGAACAGTTCGGGATGTGCCGCCTATAAAAGTTCACCATTCCCAGAAACTGTCGCAGATGTTTGACGGTGGAAGGTGTGGGAAACTCCAAGGCACCTTTTACGTTTTTCTCAAGAGGGACAAGGCCCTGCTTGGAAATACGGTGGCCCAAAAACTCCACTTTGGTGCGGCAGAGGCGGGTTTTGCAAGGCTTGAGCTTGTAACCGTTTGTTTCCAAGGCAGTTAGGACTTGCTTCAAAGTTGAGATGGTCATCAACGGTTTGACTCAAAATGATGATGTCGTCCAGGTACCTCGTTGGAAGGTCGCCGGGCCATTCTTGACACCGAAGGGCATTTTTAGGTATTCATATTGGGAGAACGGCGTTGAAAACGCTTTTTTTTTAACGTTGTCGGGCTCCATGGCCACCTGATAATAGCCACGAACTAAATCGATAGTGAAGGAATAGGTATTCCCGAACATGTTATATACCATATCGATTAAGTTGGGCAACGGGAACGAGTCCGTTTTTGTGATCTTGTTAAGTTTCCGGTAATCGATGCAAAGTCGAAGCTTACCGTCCGGTTTCCTGACCGGAACTACAGGAGCCGAATAAGGAGACTTACTGGGACGAATTATGTTTTGTTCCAGTAACTCTCGGCATTGCTTTTCGATTTCTTGGGCCAATGGTCCCTGAAATCTACGAACGGGGATTCGGACAGGACGCGAGTTTTCAACTTCGATGGTGTGTGTTATATTGGTGGCTACGCCCACATCGTGGTCGCCAAAACTAAGAGAGGACTGATGTTCTAAGAGTACATCCATAAGACTTTGTTTTTGTTCTTCACTTATGGGGAGCTCAGAAAAACAAAATTCCCTCTCTATTCTGTCCGGAGTCCAAACTTCCTTACATTGAACAATGTCATCCAAAGGGGTGTTCACAATGTTAATCCGTATGAGAGAATCATCCTCTTCCTTGAGAGACATAACATGGCCCAATAGGGTATTTCTCCGTATATATTGGTTTTTTTCAGAAGGGTTGAATACAGCTATGTGGCTGGGGGGTGCCAAGTCCAAAATCCCTGGAACAGGTAAAACAATTCTCTCTGCGACTCCTTGGAACCCTACCAAGGACAAAGGTGTATGTTGCGGCCCTTTTATTTCTACCATCCTACACGAGTGAGGGGGAATATTAATGGAGCAAACGTTTACACATTTATAGAAGGGAATGTTGGAACTTTCGTCTTTGGCAATAGCCTGTATGACCGTACCTTCCCTGTGTAACAACTTCCTGGTAGAAAGATCAGGAAGGAGTTCGTTCTCTTTTAAGGCTATGCCTCCTAAAACAACCGGAGCAGCAATTAGTTCCGTGGGAATTATCAAAAAGGTGATAGGTTTAGAAACCCAGCTGTGGTCAAAGAAATATAAAGGTGTCTCTATGTACTGACTAACTGGAGCCGTGTGGTCACGCGCCAGACCACGAATGGCCTTAATTCCAATCTCAGCAGAAGGTCAGATGGGAATATGTTTTAGGTATTTTTCAACCAAGTCCGTATGGCTGAAGAAATATAAAGGAGTCTCTATGTACTGACTAACTGGAGCCATGTGGTCACGCGCCAGACCACGAATGGCCTTAATTCCAATCTCAGCAGAAGGTCGGATGGGAATATGTTTTAGGTATTTTTCAACCAAGTCCGAACCAATAAGATTTACAGATGCTCCGCTGTCGATCATACAGCCAAAATAACTTGAATCGTGCAGGCGGATTGCGACGGAAATGATCAGAGGATCAATGGAACTTGGTTTACAATCCACCTGGACTATCCGCAGTTTACAATCCAGTAACGGGGAAGCTTTCGAAGGTTTAGGATCTCCACGAATGGCATTTTGTGTACCATCAGCAGAGGTGATTGAGTCGAGCACGGGAACGTTCTCCACCAGGTGACTCAAACCTGGGGAGACCAACGGTTTAAAGGCGCTGAACATGCTTCATCCGGTCCCTTACAACGGCCCTCCAAGTGGGACTTTGAACAAACGTTCACAAGGATCCAGGAGACGCCTCGGAGTCCTTTGTGGTTTTTCCTTCATTGGGGACCGCGACTGTTCTCTTCTTGAGGTGGACTTTCCATAATAAACCTTATGCACTGGAACGGTTCTTCGTGCATCATCTACTGGGGAAGCAGACTTATTTCGACTTTGCCTAGGAGGCGTCCTATGAGTACACCTCATACCAGAGTGTGGACCACCACAGAACGGGCAAGTGAGAGCTCTGGGAAGTGGGGCGATGACTGAGGAGAACGGCGGGACCTACATTCAAGTCGAACGTGCCCTTTCTTCTTACAGCTACAAATTCCTAAGAATTTGTAGCAATCCCTCATACTGTGTCCTTTCTTTTCACAGAATTCACAGACGATGACTTTCTTGTCATCCCTGGCGTTATATTGAGAAGAGGGATTATCTCTACGGTCGCGGCGATCATCACGGCGATCATGACGGGGACGAGTACCACCGGATGGTTTCACTTGGGAACCACGATTTGGACGACGTGGTGATGAACGGGGCGATGAACGAAGGGTCGGTTTTGGCGGCGGCGGCGGAAGACTTTTCCTATTCGGAACGGTTCCTGGCCAGTTGGGCTGCAAAATATTGATCTGTATAACCGACTCGGTTGACTCGTTTAGTTCATCTCTGTGGGGTTTACTATGGCCAGATTTCTTTGAATATCTCTTTTCTTCTAGATGGTTCGATGAATCATGAGAGATGGAATTAGGAAAGTGATCGTTGTCATTTTCTAAAGAGTCGGCATAACTCACGATCTTTTCCCATGAGGCTCTGGTATTTACCTCAAGTTCCATCATCTTAATGTATTGGCGGACGCTTCGTTCGATATATGGCGGAAGACTACATAAAAATGCAGTTCTAAGGGAATCATGTTTCCGCATATCGATTCCGTTATATGCGCGTCGCGCTAAGCGTTCCAAACGAAGAGCGTACATTTGGATGGATTCTTTATGGTCTCGACGAGCCGAGTAATGGGCATGCAAACGGTACTCGTTTCGACGTTTCTCTTCATCGTAGAACCTTGCTATTAAGGAGTCACGGACGGAAAAATAGTCCCGATCATCTTTGGAGATTAGCTTATACAGCTGGCGGAAACGACTTTCCAGCTGCCTGCCAAGCAATCTGAGCCATTGATGATGGGCATTGGGGTAGTGAAGCTGACAATACGCCTCAAAATCTTCCAAATAGACAAGAAGATCTTGTTCAGCTTCATAATTGTATCGACCAGGATCGACAACCTTCACTTTTTGTGAGTTTTTTAGCAGTTGGACTAAGAGTGAGATGGCATCTTCCAACAAATCTATACGTCTCTTAATTTGTGGACCTTTGTACATTTCAGGTTCTGGAGACTCAGTTCTTCTAACTAATCGTTGGGATCTACTCCTCCTGGGCTGTGATGTATGTTGAAGTCCAGACGATTCATAACTATTCTGGTCAACATGGTCAAAGGGGGAATATGAGTGGTGGTGTTCCTTTACGGATGGCTCTATTCTACTCGCGGGAATATACTCCCGTTGATCCCTATCTAAACCTAACAAGTCAGTAGTGTGAGATGAATAATAGGATCTAGTAGGTTGAGTATATCTAGTATTAGTCATCATGACTGTGGGAACTTTGTGGTTTTTGAATTAATTTACTTCCCCTTTTTGGGGACGAGTTTCTAGGGATTTCATTTTTGATACTGAATTTTACATAATGATCACCAGGATTATGATGAGATCGAGGGGCATATTGGGAAACATCCTTCTCATAGAGGGACAAATTTTTAATTAAGGATGGATCGCGAAGGTCTAAGTTCTTGGCCTTCACCGAGGGGTTATTTACAAGAAGAAGGGTGTCATAATTTTTATGAGCTATAACTTTAGCTTTTTTTTTTTTTTTGCGAAGCCAAAGTATGATGTAGCTTTTCCAGATATGGAATAGACAATAAGCCATCATCGGTGTCAGAGTTGGAATCAGAATGGCTATGTTCATCCTGTCTTTCCAAATTAGGATTATGCTTATGGTGAGTGGTGGTTGAACCATTTCTTTTTTTCAATTTGGGAGGTTCATCCAGCCTCAAAAGGTTTTTGATAACAGGGGCTTTCTCAGATCTATGAGATCGACCCCACTGCGGTGTGGTTTCTTCCTCTTCCTCATTGGGTGGACTATTCCCTCTATGAGGATTTAAAGGACTTACCAAACCATGTGGTCTTTCAGGGGTATGTGGATTTTCCACATCTTGTGAGTTTTTTCCTCTATGGGGACTTAACAGACATGGTTTTTTGAGCGTGAGGCTGTGGATCTTGCATCCACCTCACATTTATCAGAAGTTTCATTAGTAAGAATATCATTTTTATTTTTTTTATTTTTTTACGAACACAACCCACACCCGTCCCACCGGAATCCATGGTTGCAAAAAACCCAGGGTTTTTTAAAATTGCCCAGCCCACCCGGGTTTTATTAAAAAACCCAGGTTTTTTTGGGCAAAATGGACGAAATAGATTTTATAAAAAATTTAAAATTTATAATATATATATATATATATGTTCAGCAGAATATATATATATTATATATAATATATATATATATATATATATATAATATAATATATATATATATATATATATCATATTATATTATAATATATATATATATATATATATATATATTATATATTATATATAATATTAAGGAGATATTGATCATGCATCCATGGTGTCAATTGGCAATTCGCTATCTTATTCTGGTGATGTTTATTCTCGAAAATGTTTTTATAGTACAGTCTGGAAATGTTTTACCATTCTGATCCAGGCTGTAATACTTTATATTATTTATTATATGTCTTCAATTATTGAAAACCCTTATAACATTTATAGATACTATACCAGTATTTCTTCTTTCTAGTAGAGTGCTTGAGGATAAATTGTGTATATATTGATATAGTAATAACTTAATCATAAACTAGCCTCCCCCCCAGGAGGCACAGATGATGGTAAAATATAAATTTGTGCTAAAATTTATACCTGATTAGTTAAGTCACATTCTCTTCTCAAGAGTCAGTGCTACAATTTTAATTTGCATTTTATTAATTAAAATACTGTAAGATTTTGTAGTAATGTAAAGATAGTAAACTTGACTCTTATTACAGTTTTACTATCTTGTTGCTTGCTGGAAGGCCGTTGACAATCATTAGTTCCCCATTTAAGAAACCCCTCTTGGGTATATCAGGGGTATGTTTCTTAATAGAATAGATATATGTGACTTCATTTAACTGTCAAATATGCAAATGTAAATTATGGTATAAATACCAATAATTGTTTATATTTGACAGGGTTCAAATCTTGGGATTCCTTGAATCCTTCTAGACATTCAGATCTTGGGATTCCTACTGAATCCTTCTTTTTGGTGCGATTCTAAGGCTGAGATTCATCCTGAGTCTTTCTTCGTGGAGTTGTTTCGAGGTTTTGATTCTCCCTGAACCTTGCCTCGTGCCAATTGTCGCGTCGGGATTCATCCTGGGTCTTTTCCCTTCATCGTATCCTATCATAGTAGTGATCATCCTAAATCCTACTTGTCAACTTGGAACCATTCCCCCAGTCAAATTCAGTTAAGTCATCATCTATTCACAATTGTTGAGTCTGGATTTCTTATTCCCTTGATTTTATGCATGAGCAATATTTGGAAGCGTTCGGTTTCCACTCTCGTATCTGATCCTAGAGCTGTCTGTGCTCGTGTCCATATTTTACACATTGGAACCTTTAACTTTTACTCCAACGTGTATTAACTGATTTTTTTCAAACAATTCTTTGATTAATATATTGTTGGGGTTGGATTTGTGTTAGCTATTAACTTTTTATAACGCAAACATCCCACCATATATTCTGAGCGATTTTAGTAAATATAACACTTTTTATGGAGTGTCACTATCCTTCATATTGATGCTTTATTGGTATTGTTACTCTTAATCCCTCTATCGGGTTAACCTTCGAGAAAGCTCCGGGAGACGAGGTAAATAAATTCTACATTCTAAATCTTAGCTTAGTATCAACATTTTATATGTTATCAACCGTCACAATCCTCCTCGAATAGTCATTCAAGTCAGCAGGCCTACGGAGTCCTGAAGACTAACTTCCTCCGTTACGGAGAAAACCTAATCTGCTCCGTATTACCCCTGATGGTGTCAGGTGGTTGCTGTGCTGACTAGACATTCAAACCACTATCTTTGAACATCACAAACCTAACATTGACGTAATATCTATAAATCGACATTCGTAATCTTTAAAATTCTTCGACTTATCTACAAGAAAGAGCGGAGAGAGGTCCCTCACCGTCGGGTCACTTGTTGATCCCCGCGTACTTCCTCTCCGCCACATAATAAATTAAGTTGGGCGCCGAACAAGGGACTTCTGTTTGAGTTTTGCGCGTTGCGTGCACTAGGAGATTTGTGCCTCTTGCTCACATCGTCCATATTTATTTTGAAAAATCATCGATTCTCTTCCCAGTTCTTTTCAATTGAATCTTCTTCTTTTTGTACTTATATAGGACAGATCGAGAGTTAGTTATAATAACCCTCACCAGTACTTTGAAATTCCCCTTTCTTTTGGAAACTTACAAAAGAAAATGTAGAAAAACCTCAAACAAAAGACTTGGATACGAGCATAAAATGCTGATAGCCAAGAAGCTGTGGACTTCGATCCCTCTCTTGCAGCTGTTGCATTAGATCCATGTTTAGACCAGCATCTGCGGTTGATCATAATAAAGATAATGTAGAAATGAATGTAGGAATGAATGTGGAAAATAAAGACAGGGTAGCTGTTGCCAACTCTGACATACCCTTAGTTACCAACTCTGACTTATCTTTAGCTCCTAACTCTGACAAACCTTTCACTGAGCCTGAAATGAGTACTTTATTAACTAAACTCCATAACAGGTGTTAAGTGAAAGGCAATTGGGCTCAAGTAAAACGATAACAGTACGGTAAAGGTGAACACAGAAAGTTCATTTATTCAAGTTCAGGGTATCCACTAATATTCGATTCCCATTTATGAG
>JABUQX010046985.1:0-29797 GCA_015478945.1 Trachelipus rathkii
TTTGAAAGTAATTAATTCAGAGAAATCAGGGAAAACACAAAAGAAAAGAAAAGTATTCCATTTTAATTTACAAATATTGTAAAAATATTCATAATGTTAAAAAAATTAATCATTTAATCCTTTAAACCTTGGTATTCAACATTATCAAAAGATTTATAAAAAAAATGTAACGAGAAGTGTCGTCTTTGCTCTTTTGCATTTCTGTGAATATTTTGTCTTTAATCAAAGGGAATTATTGTATCATTGTGACTTTGTGGATTTAGGAAAACATACTAATTAGTTCATTTTATTTTCGTTATATGTGAATTTCAAATTTGACAACGTTATTGGTAAATTAAAGATGAGTATTTATACTTTTATATGATCCAATTTTGCACGGCAGAATAGTACCTTTACATCCCTACTTTATATTTTTAATTTAATAAGAGTAGGGTGTGTGTGTTTATGTGTATATCTCTCTATCTGTGTGTATGGGAAATATGAGCTATGGATTTAAATTCATTTCTTTAAGATAATTCAATACTCACTACAAATAATATTCATTATGATTTTGTAATGAGCAGATAAATTACTGGAGTATGGCAACTTATATTATGTGAAAAATAATTATTTAAGAAGTTTTGTTGGATTAAGGAAAAAGAAGCACATCTGTTAAGGTGTGTGTGTGAATGTGTGTGTGTGTTAGTGTGGATGTGTGTGTGTGTGTGTGTGTGTGTGGTGTGTGTAGTTGTATGTGTTAAGTGTAGTGTAATACATTTTAATGATAGATATCCCATTAAATTAAGTGTCTAATCTATTTACTTTTTATTTCTCTATACAATATAATGGATGATTACAAGTTAAAGAAGCAATCACATATTTCAAAACAATTTTATCATTATAGAGAATCTTACACAAATAGATATAAATTGCACATATAATTGTTAATTCCAAACTATTAAATGGGGAAAGTATAATCTTGCCAATTTCTATATATATTTTAAATATATTAATTTATGAGTAAATTTTATATATTTATATTTGTTTATTATACAATTTTTTATAAAATCCACCCTTTCAATGAGAACTAAACTTGTAATGTTTATATTAATAATGTTAAGAATAGATTTCTGAAATTCGGGTAATAGGCATTGTATAAAATGTTTTATGAAGGTACGCAATATGTAAGAAATTTATAACTTGGCAGCAACTTAATTAAGCAATTATGTGTTTAACTGTCAGGTTCTTTACAGCCCTCCGTTCCCTTCGTACCGATTCTCGTGATGAGGCTAAAGAAAAATAAATAATGTATTATTTCCATATTCCCTAAAATTAAGCATCTGACTAAACTTGTACACTAAATAGGAATTAAATAAATAAGGTTTGAAAGTTATATATGCATTTAATGACATATTTCTAAAGCTAGGTTAGACTTCCAAATTACATTCACTTTTTATTCAACGTCTATTTTCAGGAGGTTTATTTTAGCGTTTTTTTCTTTCAATCATTCACACTTTTCTTCTATCACAGTTAGACAAATGCCTCATTAGTAAATAATCGACTGGTGTTATTAGCTAAATTAATTGAGATTTGCTGTTCTATTGACAAAATATGAATGTGTTAACTGATTTTTATCATTTATTACTTTTTTTTTAAGTAACATTTCCACACGTATATTTTATCTATAATATTCATTATATATTTTATATTATTTTATTATTTTATCTATTATTATTCTTATTTTATATTTATATTTTTAAGTTCATTAGGTGAGCGTTATCTGATTAAAAGGTTTAGTGATAATTATATAATTTAATTTAAATTATAATTAAAATATTATCATTTATTAGTTATTTATTTTAATTATTAATTATTTATTTATTATTATTATTTCATTAATATTATTATTTTAATTTAATTATTATTATTATTATTGATTTATTATTATTATTATTATTATTTACATTATATTCATGTATTATATTATTAACATATAATTATTAATTATTTTGCTTTTTTTCTTATAATTAACGACTACATTCATTTCTAATATGACATCTTCTAATATAAGTTTTCCGCAGAAAATCTGGTCAAGACTAGGGGTCCATTTTAATCTTAGGACAATTCTTTTTGATTCATACTAAATTTCTTAACATTTCGTTTTCACCTGAGATTAAGGTTTGGTGGACATTCAGTCAATGATAGATTCTCTTTTACTTTTCGTAAAAAGGAAAGCTCTCTCTGTAAAGATTCCTCTTAAATTCTCTTTAAGCAAAGCTGACGAGTTTTTAATTCAAGTCGGTGTACTCGTAGTCTTGATCAACGATGTCACAGACTTATGAATTGGCGAAATCTCATATTGAAAAGTCGGCAAAATTTTGACTTCTTTTCCTTTCAAAAGTTTTGTTCCTCAGGGTTCTGCCTATAATTCCTACAGTTACATTTATCTTCCTTATATAATAAAAAACCTATCCCACCTTAGTGTATCAATATCTACAGTTTATGCTGCATTGAGAAGAAGTGTTTTTGTCTAATTTTATATTATTCGTTAGAATAGTTGTTGTTTTGGCAAGGTCTGACTTTTACTACATCAATATACATTCGCCTGTTATGTGACACTTGTAAAATAGGCGGTTGACATAGTATTAGGATAGGATTCAATAGATATAATGTTTTTTACTGTATCAGAAAGCGACCTATATCTCGTTCATTATCTCTCAATAAATTTCCAACACCGAAATCGCAAGCTTTCTATCCCTTTTATTATTCGACAACTTTTTTCAAAGATACACCAACAACTGACACTAAACTAGGTCGGCATTATTGAAACAAAATATTGATCAACAACTGCAGAACACAATCCTGTTCATAAGGTATTTATATCAATACTCACATTTCATTTTACATGCCCCTACCTATCACACACTAACTTTCTACTATAAGTTTGAATTACGTTCGAACTATTATGCCCTATCTATCTTCCGAGGATTAAACCAATTAAATACAGTGATCCTACTCTTAGTATTCTGACTGACCTCCATTTTTCGGAACAATTTGACAAATGGCTGTGTCATTATTAAATCTTTCCTTTAATCATCTTTAATCTATCGTTGAAATGAAGAACAAGGCTTTATAAGTAGTCATTAGAGATGATCACAAGGCTTCGTAATGTGTCCTTTTCCGTTATAAGTTAAAATTCCATCCATATGGTTCAATAACTGGATTACATACATGACATCAATTTCAATTAATCTTTACCAGGTCCCTAATTCTTTATTTTACGCTATTTCATTTGGTCTGACCTTGCAATACTTCTTATGTCCTGTTATGTTTGGTCACAATATTGGTTATTAGTCTTGCTCAAAGACAAACATTGTATACCAGTATACTCACTTATAATCTCTAGCTATAATATATACTAATTATATTCACTCCAAAATATATTTTTTCATATAACGCACTGACATTAAGTTAATTGTTACCTTGATTATATATTCTAACAATTATACACATACTATATTACGTAAGTCTACTCCACTAACACCCGTCATCAGATATCTAATATAAAATATAAAACTCCTATACTATATACTTCTAATACTAACGTTGTCAAACTAGTATATATACTATACTTTATATTAGCTTAACCTTGCACACCACTCGCCCTACAAACTGAAAATCTCTGGCCTTACCGTCCAATTATATATTAGGGGTATAGTAGGTATGACAATACCTCTATACTAATTATTTATAATATATACTCTCATATCATAATTTCATTCAATAAACTATATCCCTGCCTCACTTATATCACTACATATCTATAATTATCTATCTACTATAATATTCATAATTATATCACTCATATAGTAAATATAACAGTATACTCAGGGATCTAGTATAACATCTTAATATATTAACATTATAATTATAAATCACCAAATTTAAATTAACTATTTTTAATTTAATTATTATTTTAACTCTACTCGACTTTAATTAAGAAACATGAACGACCGTATATATATATATATATACTATTAGGCCAGATAAATTCTCTGTGTGTCAGATGGTTGAGTAAAACTAATAACTCCAATAATTTATAAATTCTACTATGCATGCAGTCCTATATATTTATATTTAATTACCTTCTTACAAATAATTCACATAATAAAATAAATACAATTTAAGCATTGTTGACCAATCATTATATTTCTACATATTTACACTAAATATTTAATGTAACAATTATATACCTTTATTATCCTTTTTTACTAAAAAAGGACCATTAATAGGCTTATTATTTATAACACAAAAATACTAGGATAGTATATATTCCTCAGTATATCATATACGTTTGAATAAAACAAGGAGCCATATTTATTAATACCAAAAATCAAAATAATTAATCTATATATATATAATTTATATCTATTATAATAATATATATAGTATCCCTATAGAACCTTACAATATACTCTATTAAAATCATATTTAACAAGCAATATTTAATATTTATAGACCTATCTATTATTGATGTTAATTATTATTATTTTATCTACCTACTACTTTAGGAATTCCATCGTAGATTATAATTTATGCTCACTTAGCTTATATTCTCTTTATAAAATCGAATACTTTCCATATCAATCTCAATTTAACAATACTTCGGTGGGTCATTAATATAATATATAAAGCATTGTTGTATATGTTATGATGAATAAAAACTGCGTTTTTATCATCAAATTTCATTCTAATACTATTTTATTTTAAGGGTCTAATTAACTAGTACAACCTTGTCAAGAACTTCCGAAATTTATATCTATGTCATCGATTCTAAAACTACGAAAATCTTTTAAAGAGTATTAAACTTAATTACTTATACTTCTTATTCATACCAATAACATTTAATATGGCAAATCCTATAGAATATACAATTTAAAGACGATATTCATTGGAATATTTCATTCTAACCAATAGTTTTTAATTATGCAATTAAAGTACTATTAGTAATAACATAGCAACAGTATTTTTTAACTAATTCGTCATTAGAAGATCAGGTTCTTAATTATCAATTTTTAATTTTATCTGCTACATTAACCATATGACTATAATAATTATTACGTTATATTATAATATTTATGTATTATTATAATATATATTTAATAATTATATTTTAACAATATATATATATAATATATTTTTAACAATTCTTTATATATTATAATATATATATAGTACTTAAAGTAATATATTATGAATAGTACATGTTACTATATACATTTAAGCGGTATTTACCATATTTTAAACTATATTAAATATAATAATATATTTGACCGGTCTTATATATACCGTATATCAGAAACATCCAAAAATTGACTCTTGACTAATCCTTTACTCATTCCTTTGGAATGTTTGTAGCTCGCTTTGCTTATCTTGGTCCTATGTTTTCTCTGGCCGATTCAAGCGTTCTTCCTATAAATCATCACATCAATACGTTTGATGGAGCGTCTCTATCTTTTCACTCCTTTTATTCCTGTTAATTGTGGTGTTTTCTCAAGGTTCTGTTTACTAAATCTTCCAACTTTATATTCCTATTTCTTTTTATCATCAACGATCTCCTCAGCGTGTACTTACTAATCTAATTCTGTTCACGTTATCTCTATATACATCTTTACTGCGGATGTTTTGTCACTTTCCTATATCTCTTCATATCTTGTACTAGCTTCATATGTTATTCATATAGCATATTATAAAATCTGCTTCCCCTTTTATTGCATCTAGTTTAAGTTGCTTTGAAGTCTCTGTCTTTCAACTTTTCCGATTCCATTACTCTTGTTCGATTTTAACTGGATGGGATTTACAACTGTTGGGTACTTCAAAGGTCAAACCTTATGTAGAATTTCAAACTGCTTTAATAAAGCTTCTAAATTTTAATATATTATATTTTCTCTCAGGATCGTTATACTAAGAACACTCCCACCCCTTTCCTTTCATGACGAGGTCTGAAACTTTTTTTACAGTCATCTGACGTGATGTGATATAAACATAACATTTCTTTCATATCTCAACATAAACAACAAACTGTCCTTAGAAATTATTCATTATTACATGGTTATTTAGCTGTATTAAGGAGTGGTCCATTCAAAAGGCAACAAAACCGTAAATTTCCTTTCTGGAATTTAACTTTTAAATTGTACTTGAAAGTCTGATGTATTACTCCAGTTATATAAGGTCCTTATGTTCATATGACTTATTTTTCCTGTAGTAAATATAATAGTACCTTATATGTTATAAAGTTTTATTTTTTAGCTCCTAGGTTTATTAAACATTATTACAATAGTTAATAGTATACAATTTGGTGAGGATAAGGGATCCGTAGACTTCTACTCTTCTTGAGTCCTAAAGCTAGAGATCAATAATAATTACTAGCATCCAGCCTAGTTCTTTCAATTACTCCTATGATCAATCTAATTTCTGTGTACAGTGAACGTTATTGGATTGTAAAAACTATACTCCTTTATTTTATAAAACACTACAGCGGCAACATGATCTAGTACTGGTGATTAAGGTTGATCTTCGATCGCGATTCACCTAAACTTCTTTAAAGCAAGCAATGGCCCTCAGTATCACAAGGGACTGCAACATGCTTCTTCATTTATTATATCCAATTGAATTATATTTGGCGTAAGAGTATATGTAAAATCCCAGACTTGTTCGTTGTTATGGGTTGCTTATTGTCGCTTTTTTTTCCCAATCTATTTATCTCATCTTCACAATTATTGCCTTGATTCTATTATTAATATTTTTAACATGATATTTTAAATACTTCCGCTTGACTCTTAAATGTGCCACGTTTGGTCTCACCTCTATATTCTAAGAGACTTTTGACTCTAAGCTGGGATTAGGGTGGGTTATTATCTATATTTTATTTTTACTGCCTTCCCTCCTTATAGATAAATGTGCCTTACAGATATTTTAACCCGAGAGTGTGGTGAATATTCTATACAAAAAAAAATTTATTTAAGATTAAGATTCTTAATCTTTTTTTATTTTGCGTCAATATAAAATTATTAATGTTTATATTATATATTACTTATATAAAAAATATTAATATATTACTAAAAATAGTTTTAACTTTTTAATGTAAAATTTATAATTAGAATTAGATACTGCATTTATTTTATTATTATTGCATATTATCAATATCTCATGCAGAGACTCCATTCAATATCTACCTGCTGTTTATTTGTATAATATATTTTATATAAATGATATTAACTATTTATCAATATATCAAGAAATTTCAAGCCAATGCTACTATAATATTTTTATATGTATATTATTTACTATTAAGTATATATATATATATTTATTTACATATGAAAAATATATTAAAGTGATTAATTTAATATAATATATGTATATATATATATTATTTATAATATTACTAGTATAGTATATATATAGATAAATATTATTATAATATATATATTAAATATAATTACATTTATAAAATTAATATTTATAGTAATCTGATTTATAGGTGTTATATTTTTATAAAATATTATTATTTAGTATATATAGCTGATTGTGTTTTAAACTTATAATCTATTGTTATGTGAAAAATATTTCATTATAAACAAAAATAATAGCACTCAAATTTTATAAAATTAATTATAAAAAGATATGAGGCTAATATAAATATTCATAATACATTAGTTTAGATTTATTTTCCACCTTTTATACTATATGGGTTTAGATTAAGGATTTTTCTCTTATTTATTAATACGAGAATAAGTCTGGATAATCAAATAAATAAATATTATTCTTATTAAAAATATTTATTAGTTATATATTGGTGATTAAAGGATTATAATATAGTATACTATATAGTATATACATATATAGTTAATATATTATATATATATTACTATTATATATATAATATAAACTATAGTTTTAATATAATATAGTTTATATTAAATATAATATATATATTAATAAAATTATTTATTATAATAAAAAAAGTAATATATTATATTATTTAACTATTATTATAATATAATAAATGATTAAATTATATAGGGGCTTATAAAAATTAAAATATTTATTAATAGTATATATATTTATATATATATTATATTATATTATATATAGTATATATATATAAGTATATTTAATATATATATAGTTATATTTAGATATATAAAATTTATTAGCATATACATTTATTATAATATTATATAATATAAAATATATTAAATGATATTATTATTTATTATATTTCGATATATATAATATTCAAAAGTTTATAATATAAAAGCAATGAGTACTGTTTTGAATTAAAATTTAATTAGTATTATCTTATAATCCATACTTTTTTAATTTTATAAAAAATTTTGTATAATACATTTTTAAACTATTTCCATACATTTTAGTTATCGTGTTTGTAGATATGTATGGTAGTATAATTAGGGGTTGGCGTACAGATAGGAGTTATTGTGGCTCATTAAATCTTTTATTTTTAAATTAAAGGAGGAGTGTCAAGATTATATAAGTTTGTAAAAACTATAAAATAATGGACATTGTACATTAATTATATTATTTGGGTTGATTGGCAATATATTTATATTATAATTTTATTATTATTATGCTTTTATTTTTAAAATATAAAGTAACTTTATTATTTATTTATTTAAGGGTAGGGTTTATATATATTATATTATAATACTTACTTTATATTTATATTTTAACTTTCTAATTTTATATGATATATATATATAATCATAATAAAGGGCAATTTAAAATATTATATGACTATAATGGATTATTACAGGTTATCAAGAATTTGAAATAAACGTATATCTTATAAGATTGTGTTAATAATTTAATGAGTTTTATATATGTATATATAAAGTAAATAATTTTATAATAAAATATGGTTAGCAAATTGGGGTGGATAAAGTTATTCATCAGGTATAGTGATATTTTGCCTTTTTAAATCTAAATTAAAATACTATTTTATAGACTACATAAAACTCATCTTTGTAATAGCTTTGAATTAAGCATAAGAAAGTGGATAATAAACATTTTATTTGCTATTATTAATATGTTTTTTTTTCAAAAAACATTAGGTGAATATCTTTGTGTATGTGTGATAGAGAGTATGTGTATATATATGTTAATAAGAAAGAACTAAGCAAAATAATTTTTTAGCTACAACTTGAGAAGTAATAAATTTTAATAAATTTACTTGTTTGCAATAAAATGATTGAAAGATTATAAAATTTAATTTAGGTGGAACGGTTTATATTATATATGATTAATACAAAAATTTTAATAAAAAATAAATACCTTGGATAACGCTGTTACAAGATATTGCATCCCGAACATTAATGTAATTAAGCAATTTTTATAGATAGAAAATATGTTTATATTTTTTGTTTTTCTTTTTTCATTGAAAGTGAAAGAACGCAAGCTTTCGATAACTAAATTTAGCCATTTACTCATTCATAATGTTGGGAAAATAAATAATATGACATTTTAACTTAAATGCAAGAGAAGAAATATACACATAGCTATTTAAGCAGATGTTACAACTTTAAAATATTTCCTTTAAGTAATTGAGTTTAATATCGTCGCTCAATTGCACATCTTACGACCATTCAAAATAATAGGAAGAGAAATTCACCCCCAAAAAGTGAAGAATAAGATTTTGATAAAACTTGATTAAGCACATTTAGTCAATTCCAGTCAATATTGTAAATAAAAATAATATTTGGTCTTAAAACGGATCCCGTTTTATCCCCAAATTAGAAATGGACATAAAATTCGGAAGTTTCAAGCCGGATTTGACCCTAAAACACTCAAAACTGTAACTTTCCTGATGTCTAAAACTTCTTCGAGTGTTTTCTGTGGTCTGTTAGTCATTTGCTTGTATTTCAAAGTTTTTTTCAAACCGATGTTTTTGACATTTGTCGAAACTTCTAAACTATTTCTGAATATGATTTAACTTAGCTAATATGATTTGGTTCGGAAATCAGATGTAAAAGTATAGAACAGAATTTTGATATCTTGGACCCATATTTTGCAGCATTGGCGATTTTCAAACTACTATTTGTGAGTTTTCTAAATTGAAAAATGGATTAGAATTCTTCAATTATACAATTCACTGCAATGAAAAATTCTTTCAGTACATTTTCTATCGTATGATGATTGGCACAACATTTACTTAGATAAAATTTTTTTTTGTATTAGCGCGTGTTTTTTATTTGTTCTTTGAACAAATATCAAAGTAAAATCCTTTAATGTAAATTTAATTAAATTTTTCCTTTTGACAGTACAAGAGTGCTTTATCTAAGTAAAAAATTATATGGCGCCCGATTATACAAACACTAAAATTTGATGTGATTGGTAAGCTAGAGAAGAAAAAAAAATCATATTTCACTTTTTCAAGCGTTTTTTTTTTTTGAAAAGTGAATATTGACATTATTTTCTACTTATTCTGCATCAATCAACGAAAATTTTCAGAAGCTTGTAAAGTTCGGCGAGATACACCTTTTTACTTAAATAACTTTTTCTATACTAAAAAAAATTTTTTTTTAACCCTAAACGGGTTGTTGCTTTTTTGAAAACTTAAACGGGTTGGTGGGTATCACAAACCCCAGAGGAAAAAAATACACTTATAAATTTATTAAACAATTTTTTTTAAGTATTTTATATAACATTTACTCCTTTCAACACTTTTCTAATGGTAATTACACTGAAAATTGTAGAAAATAAAAAGCCAAAGCTAATAAACAAGGTAAACATAATTCTATAACTACTGTTTCAATTTTTTAGTCCAATTTCTTGTAAAGAAGAATAAATAAACAAAAAAATATTTAAGAATTGAAAAAAATAAAATGCCTTTTTTTGATAGTGTACTCATAGTTCCTTGTAACTTTAAAATGGTTTCCTTTCAAAATCGGTGGATCTGTATAAAAGACAAACAAAATAAGCCAATTTTTTTTAGTCCCTGGGGTTTGAATAAAACCAAAAAAACTTAAAATGTGGGGTTGTGTTACCCATATCTTCAAAGTTGATATCTTTCCCTATAAATACTCTGAATGCTCTCAATATATGGAAACCCACCCATGACCATAATATAGTATTAATATTATATATATATATATTATATAATATCATATATATATATATAAATCAAATATATTTTTATTATGTTATATATTTATAATAATATTAGAAATATATAATATATATATATAGATACTATTATATTATCAAAACACATTATGGTTATGAATCAATTTATCAATTTAAGTCGACTAAAAATTCTTTCACTTCAAAGAAAGCACAGTAGATCGACTGCCTTGCAAACAATTCCTTCGATTCCCCCATTTTCTCACAGGAGGAGGGGGAGACAAAGTAAATAATTACAATACTATATATAATAAAATATATGTAATATAAATAAGATCAGTTCTACGGTCACCATCCTTCCATATAAAGTAGAAACGATATTTCAAGGTCCTAAAACCTAAATTGGCTATGCAACTCGAAACATATACGAAGTATACCGTATATTATTATATGATAATATATATATATAATATATATTAATGTTATATATATATATAATATATATATATATAAGTATAATATAAAATATATATATATTTATTATTTGATTTATATAATATATAGTATAATATATATATATATATATATATATACTATATTATATAATATATATATATATATATATAATATATATATAATAATAATATATAATATATATATAATTATATAATATATATATATATATTATAAATATTAATATTATATAGATAGATAGATGCATAGATAGAAGATAGATATATAGATGAAGATAGATAGATAGATAGATAGATAGAAGATAGATATACGTAGATATCTTTAGAATAAATATATTAAATAGATAGATAATTAGTAGATAATAGAAATAGAATAATATGAGATAGAAGTATAAAGATATAGATATATAGATATAGATAGATAAAGTAGTATAGATAGATAGATAGATAGATAGAAATAATATATTATTATGTATATATATATATATAATTAGTATATATATATATAATATATTATATAATGTATATTATATATAGTAATTATAATATTTTTATATATTATATGTATTATTAAATAAATAAAATATTAAGGTTGTAGTTATATTTTTATGTTTTATTAATAGCTGCCTATAAAATTTGTTCTGGGTACATTAAACCCCAAAAATTACATCGAAAATTAACCATTACTAAATACTATTATTCGCTAAGAGTAGTAATCCCTGTACCCACGAACTCAAAAAAGAAAAATTAATGACAATATTTTTTATCCGAAAAATCATGAAATATTCGATAATTTTCGATAGCATCGAATATTAAACAATTTATTTATGAAATCACAAAACGGGTTTGGGTTACACTAACCCCCTATGGCTATGTTGTTTAAACTAATGAAAGAAGAAGGAGTTAGCGGATCCCCCCCCACAAACCCTCCAATCGTTCCAATGCTAAAGAGATAATCGATATGTGTCGGTCTATCACGCACTGCTATCGGTTGAGTGTAAATAATTTTGGAAATATTCCGATTTTTTTGCTACTCGGTGGGGTGGGCTAACCCCAGCGAACCCGTCTAGGGTTAAATTTGCCCTAAAAAGATTTTTTTTGAAAATTTGTTCCAAGAACAAATCAAAAACTAACTCATATACAAAGAATTATCTAAGTAAAAAGTGTGCATCTCCCCGACTACAAAATGTTTCTGAAATTCTCATGCAGATCGGTATAAAACTGAAAGTAATAGTCCTCAATTTTTCAATTTGAAAAAACCTCAAAAATAGTGGTTTGAAAAATCGACCAATGCTCAATTATATGGGGTCAAATATTCATTCTGTTCCTACACTTTATGATATATGTCAATCTTTGTATATTTCAAATTTGAATCATTTCCTAAAAATAGTGTTAGAAGTCGACAAATGTCAAAAACATCCGTTTGAAAAAAACTAAAAATACCAAAGCAATACTACGACACAAAAAAATACTCGAAAAACGACGTTTAATGACGTCAGAAAAAGCCTATAGTTTGATGTTTTATTAGGGTCAAAATTCGGCCTGAAAATTCCGAATTTTATGTCACTGTTTTAGGGGGAAGGGTGAAGAATGGCTCAGCCCGAGGTAAAAATTGATCTTCCCTTAAAAGTAAGTTGGTAATAGTCTCCTAATTATTTAGCAATAATATACTATAAAATATTAATAAGGATTTACGCATTGGAAGTAATTTTTGCAAGCGGCAAAAACTTCTGCTAGTCAAAGCCAAAATTATTAAGTCCGATAAGCAATATCATTATAATATTGTTAGAGGTTATTTATTATATACTATGATATTTATATGATGTATAATATAATATATATTATATATATATATAATAGTATATATATATATATATATATAATATATATATAATATATAGGTATATATATATATATATATTATATATATATATAATATATATTATATATATAAGTATATAATAATATAATAGTATATATATAATGGCGGCTCGTGAACCGAAACATGGGGAGGCACTTCAAGTATATATATATAATAATATATAATTATTATATATAATAATATATATATATATATATATATATATATTAATTATATATATTATATAAGTATAATATATATATATAAATATATATATATTTATATTATATATATATATTATTATATATATATATATATATATATATATATAATATATTATATATATATATATGATAAATTATATATAAGTATATATATATAATATATATATAATAGTATTATATAATATAATATAATAAATATTATATAGATATATATATTAAATATACTATATAGTATTATAATATAATATATATAATATAAATATATATATAATATTATATATAATATATATTATATATATATATATGACTATAATATTATATATATATTATATAAATTATATAACTATATATATATATATATATTAATAAGTAGTAGGAAGGGTGATTCCGGACATAAACCTCTTTTACCCACTTGACTTTGACCTCTTAGGCCTTTTTACCCCACCCTAAAAATTGGTCAAAACCGTAGTTTTGGCCAAATGTACCTGGCCTTGAACTTTTTGGCCATGATTTTTTTTTCCGCCTTGAACCTTTTTGGCTTGACTTTTTTGGCCTTTGTCCTTCTTGAACGCCCCTCGAAGAAGGGCGCTAGCTTTACGGAGGCGGATAGCCTCCGCTACGTATTGCCCCCTATTTCGCCCTCCTTTTGGTCTCCATTCATGGCCATTTTGTCCGGCTAAATTTTGGTCCTTGTATTTTTGGTCACCCTTTAGGGTCTTAGCCCTTTTTTTATGTCTTTACCTTTTTGTTGCCTTGACCCTTTGACGAAACCCTTACGAAGAAGGGACTTGTGTCTCTCTATATATCCCATTGGTCAATTTGGCCCACGCTAAATTTTTTGGCCCTCTTGGCCCACCCTTGCACTTATATTTCGTCTCTATCTGAACGTATTAATGGATCTACGCTAACTTGAACACCTACACAACACACACACACCTACACACACACACACACACACACACACAACACCGCACCCACGTGGTCCCATCTCACGACTTTTCACCGTCCCCTTGCATCTACACTTATCCGATATTTTTTGCCTCAAACCTTACCGTCTTTATATTTCGGAGTTCCACCTTTGGTCTTAAATCAGAAAAATATATAAACCCAACAAACGAATACCCACCACTCGCAAATTATGACCTTTAGTCCAAGATCCAAACGTGAGATTGTAATTGTGAGATATTTTTAAATCAGAGCAATATAAGACGTGCCCGGGGAAGCTAATAATAATATATAATTAATAATAATAATAATAAAAAATATAATTAATAAAATAATAAATAATTAATAATAATGAATAAAATATATAATAGATAAATAAATAAATAAATAATAATATAATAATAATAATAATAAAATAATAATATATATAATATATATAATATATATATATATATAATATAGTAATAATATATATATATATAGTAATAGATATATATATTACTTATATATATATATATAATATATATAATATATATAGTATATATATATATATATAAGGTAACGAGAGAGAAGAGAAGAGAGAGAGAAGAGAGAGAGAGAGAGAAGAGAGAGAGAGAGAGAGAGAGAGAGAGAAGAGAGATGAGAGAGAGACATTTCTCTGGCGCGCACATTTCCACGCAGGTAACTTTGCTATCCTAATTTCAGCTCGATTAATACCTGGTTTGTTGAAAATTTATGTGAATCATTTTATTTCCTTTATGGAATATATTTTATTTTTTTGAATATTTCTGATTTGCGGGGTTAAATCCCCCCTCCCTCCCGTTAATATTTTTTATTTATTTTCTTATAGTAGGTCCTCCTCGCTTGAGAATGCCAGCGTGAAACTCTAAACACGTTGAATGAACCGTAAAAACACGTGAAAGCCCATGCTATCAATTGTTGTCCTGCTTTAAAATCGAAAATTTTATTCATTTTATTTTGAAAATTATTGTAATTATTTTATATTTGTAATTATTTTATTATTTTATTTATTTTAATTAGAAAAAATTATATTATATGATATAATTTTATATATATATATAATATATATATATAGAATAAATATATAATATGTATATACCTATATATATATAGTATATATAATATAAACTTTAATTTGATTCAGACGAACTTATATGTACATAATTATATATAGCTATTGATATATATATAAATAATATATATAATATAATATCATATAATATAAATATATATATATAATATATTAATGAATATATATATTATATATATATATAATAATATAATATATTATATAATATATATATATTATTATATATATAGTATATTATGTATATAATATTAATATATATATAATATATTATGTATATATAAAATATGATGATATAGTATTATAGTGATAGTATTTGCACTCACTACAGTCACACATATAAAACTTATTTAAGATACTTCACACAAAGTAAGTTCACACACTACACACACACACAACACGCACACAACACAACCAACACACAAACACAAACACCCACGTCTACGTATACACAATGCCAGCCCTTTGGTCCAGGGTGCAATTTTGAAAACCCAAATTTTTCGGTCAACCTTTTGTATTCCCAGGCCCAATTTGTGGTCTGTAAAGCTTTTTTTTCTGACCTTGGTAAGGTTTGGATACCCTCAACTTTTGGAATGTCTCAGCTTTGACTGGTTCATGCTTTGATGACTCATCTTGATGACAGCCAACTTTGATACCACTTATATTGATAGATTCATCTTTGATGAAAGGCATCTTTTGCCGGTTCATTCTGTGACTGCAGATTTATTGATGGTCCTCCGAGAGCCCGCTACCTAGAAATAGGCCCTAATATTGAATGTCTAACCCCTAATGTATAGTTAGGTATGTAGAAGATAATAAGGTTATATTCAAGTTGCTAGGAGCGTCCTTAGTATGAGTTAGCTTTTCTTCTAGCCTACCCTGATCATAGAAATAACAACTAATGTGAAGCTACCCCTATTTTATATAGGTAATGAAGGAGTCGAGTGGTAATTATTACAAAGTTTGCTAGGAGTTTCTTTTCTAACATTTTCTAGCCTTTCTACCTCACATCATAGAACAGAGTTAATATTAATGTCTTCCCCTAGTTCATAAGCTGTCCAACCAGGACGCCCGCAAGCGCCCTCCCCGCAAAGAAACCACCCCGCACCCGCAGGTGCGACCAACGACGTTCCCCCGTAGCCGCCGCGAGCGCCGCAGGCCCAGTGTTCAGCGCAACCGCCGCCACGAGCGCCCGCAGGCGCAATATTTCCGCGTAACCTGCCGCCGCGTGCGCCAGCAGGCGCAAATATCCCTGCGCGAATAAAAATATTTTTATACTCGAGTCATCATTTATTTTCATACTTAAAACACATTTTTTACAAAAACATTATCGCAATCTAAAACTGGTAACTTCATTACAGACATCTTTTATATTTTTACTTAATACTTTTTAATTTATAAATTTTTTAAAAATTGTATGAAGAAGAAAAAGCCAAAAATATATATATATATAACAATTTATTTACTACAATTGTACGAAATTTTATTAAAAGCATTAACATTTACAAACCTTAAAGCAGTAAAATCAGTAAAATCATAAGAGTTTAACCCTTATCACCTAAGGAATTAGTAATGCTTTTGTTTACTGTTTTACTTCTTAAACTCATAATGTTTGATTACTGCTTTAATTAACTTCATAGCTGGAATAATTTATTAAAATTACATTACCTTAAAAGCATAAATTCATAAAATCAAATAGAGGTGTTACATAGCAACAAGGTTAGTATGCTTTTGTTTTACTCTTTTACTGCTTTAACTCATGTTTTACTGCTTTAACTCAATGTTTTACTGCTTTAACTCATATATTTATTAACATTAAAAATTATACTAATAATAATAAATCAGTAAATCATTAGAGGTGTTACATAGCAAATACAAGGGGATAGTAGCTTTTGTTATTGTTTTAACTGCTTTAAACTCATGTGTTACTGCTAACCCATATGTTTACTTGCTTTAACTTCATATAATTATTAACATTACATTACCTTAAAGCAGTAAATTCAGTAAGTCAATAGAGTTGACCGTAGCAACAAAGGGCTTATGTATGCTTTTGTTTACTGCTTTACTGCTTTAACTCATGTTTGACTGCTTTAATAACTCATGTTTACTGCTTTAACTCAATATTTATTAACTTTAACTCAAGTTTTACTGCTTTAACTCATAAATTTATTAACATTTAATGTTTTAATTTGTATTAAAACTTCTCGTAAATTTTTTATTATTATTTATATTCTTTTAAAAATTGTTATTATTTTTATTATTTATTTTTTTTTATCATTTTCTTTTTCTTTATTTTTATTTTTATTTTATTTTATAATTTAATTTTATTTTTATTATATACTAATGTTATTTACTTCATGCCTTAATTGTTATTTATATTTAACAACACAACACACACACAAACAATACACACACACACACACACACTACACACACACACACACACACACACACACACACTTACACATACCGCCACACACACACACACACTCCGCACACACAAATAAGAACAATAGAATTAAGTTAATTGTAAATGAAACATAATTATTAAAACATTTTATGTTTAAATAAACAGTACATTTAATTACTCATTCAATAAAACAAAATTATTTTCACAAAGTTCTTAAAACTTTTATAATAAATCAATCATACTTTGACAAAGAATTTATTATTAACTTTTAATACTTTCTATTTTATTACTATCAAGTTTTAAAATAAATTTTTACTAAATTTTATTGAAATTTTATAAAAACATATATTTTTACGTACCCGTTAAAGCAATAAATCAGTAAATCAATAAAGAGCCAGCCCATAGCACCCCCCACACCAAGCTTATGCCACCTGACGTTTTTGTTCGTTGACTTACTGCTTTAAAGCTCAATATTTACCCAGTGTAATAAGTAAATAAAAATAACAAAACATTCTTCTCTTGCTAACATACATGTATTTATTAACAATCATCTAGGTTTTAATATTTAAAATAACAATATTCACTTACATTTATATTATGGCGCTCGATGTTAACTAAAAAATTCAAAGTTTTTTTTAAAATAATTTCGATTTTATTATTTATTATATATTATTTATCTATGTACATGAGCAATCCCATTCACAGTAAAACACAAACTAACCCGCACTCCTACAGATACGAAACTGACCTCGTTCTCTGTAAAATGTGTTGAAATAACTACTTTAGGCCTAACGTAGTTATTGCACCACATTTTGAAAAAGGTCAGTTTGAAATACATTTTGACCGGGAAAATGTAGGCCTAAAATCGCCCCGGGTTCAAAAAGGATTACTCGTAGAATTAGGCCTAAAGTAAAGTTATTGTCATACACATTTTACAGAGAGAGGTCATTTTCGTATCTGTAAGGAGTGCGGGTTGTTGTGTTTTCCCGTGATGGATTGCGCGGCATGGACTTAACATATAATAATAAAGAATTTATCAAATTATGTACAAAAAAAAAAAAAACTTGAAATATTTTAGTGTATTTACTAAATAATATAAATTTAAGTGAATAATTGTTATTTAAATAAAAACTAGAATGATTTTAATTAAAATACATGTTATGTAGCAGAGAAGAACTTATTTGTTTTGGTATTTTATACTTATTACATGGCTAAAAAAGGATGTAAAGCAGTAAGTCAATAGAATAAAACCTGGCATAGCTTGGTGTAGAGTGAACTTTGGTTTTGCCAAACTCTTTTAATAATTCAGACATGCAGCTTAGTAAAATATATGTTTAATAAAAATTTCAAAAATTTGTAAAAATATTTTTTAAAACTTGACAGTGATAAACATAGTATTAAGAGTTAAATAATAACTTCTTTGTTCAAAGATAAGATTTGGATTTATTATAGACTTTTTAAGAAAATACTTGAAATAACTTGGTTTGATAATGAATGAGTAATAGTAATGTACGTGTTTATTTAAAACATAAAAGTTTTAATAAAATTATGTTCATTACAAAAGAACTTATTTGATATGTTATAACAGGGCGGTGTGTGTGTTGTCGCGTATTTAAGTGTGTGTGTTGGGTATGGGTCTGTATATTTATGTGTGTACGATTTAGAAAAAAATAATCAAATCGCATGAAAGTAAATAACACTAATATAAAATAAAAAATAAAAAATAAAAATGTAATAATAAAAATTAGTAAAAATAAAAATAAAATAAAATAATAAAAAAATAAAATAAATAAAAATAAAATAATAAAAAATAATAAAAAAATATTAAAATAATTTAAAGTAAATAATAAAATATGTTAAATAGTATTAAAACAAAATAAAAAAACAAATGTTAATAAAATACTGAAGTTAGCAGAAACATATGATTAAAGCAGAAAACATTATGAGTTAGAAGCAGTAAAACATGAGTTAAAGGCAGTAAAACATAGTTAATAGCAGTAAAGCAGTAAAACTAAAGCATACTAAGCCCTTTGTTGCTAGGTCACACTGTCTTATTGATTTACTGATTTACTGCTTTAAGGTATGTAATTGTTAATAAATATATATTAAACTTTCAATTGTTTTATAACAGTTAAAGCAGTAAAGCATATGAAGTTAAAGCAGTAAAACAGAAAAACAAAGCATACTAATCCTTGTTGTCATATACACCTCTATTGGATTTACTGATTTTACTCTTAAGGTATGTATTAAATATATAATATATAGTTAAGCAGTAAAACATAAGTTTAAAGCAATAAAACCATGAGTAAAACAGTAAAGCAGTAAAAAATCTCGCCGCCATACTAATCCCCTTGTGCTATGTAAACCGTCTAATTGATTACTGATTTACCTGCTTTATTAGTATGTAATTTTAATAAATGGTTTGGTGATGTTATAAGCAGTATAAACATATGAGTTAAAGTCGAGTTAAAAAAACTAAACAGTAAAAACAAATAGCATATCTAACCTTAGGTGTTTAGGTAACACTCTCTATTGATTACTGATTTGACTGCTTTAATGTTGTAAATGTAAGCTTTTAATAAAATTTCGAACAATGTAATAAAAAAAATGTTTATTCATATAAGAAACTCTGGTTGTTTTCTTCTTACATACAATTTTTAAAAATTATAAATGAAAATATGAAGTAAAAAAAATAAAAGATGTCTGTAATGAGTGACAGTTTTAGGTTAAGAAAATTTTTTAATAATAAAAATTTTAAGTATGAAATAAAAATGAATGACTGCAGTTTATATATATTTTTAATCGCGCGAATATTGCGCCCTGCCGCGGCGCACGCCCCCGGCGGGCGGGTACGCGAAAAAATTGCGCCTGCGGGCGCACGCGGCGGCGCTTACGCGGAAATATTGCCGCCTGCGGGCGCTTCGCGCGGCGGTTACGCCTAAAATTGCGCCCTGCGGGCGCTCGCGCGGTCGGAACGCGTTGTCGCACCTGCGTCGGGCTGGCAATCCTTTTGCGGGAGGGCGCTTGCCTTGCTCCTGGGGCAGCTGATACCAGGAAGACATTAATATAACTCTATTCTATGATTTGGGTAGAAAAGGCTAGAAAATGTATCAAAGGAAACATCCTAGCAACTTGTAATAAACACCAATCGATTTCTCATACCCTTATAACATAGGGGTAGGCTTCAATATTAGTGTTATCCTATGATCAGGGAAGTGTTAGAAAAAAGTTAACTCATACTAGGACGCATCCTAGCAACTTGTAATATACACCAATTGATTATTTCTAATACCTTATAACATAGGGTAGACATCAATATTATGGGCGGTATCAGCCTTAGGTTGGGGACCATCAATAATTGAGCATCAAGATGAACCGAACTAAAGATACTTCATCCAAAGATGAATCATCATATAAGTGGTATCAAAGATGTTACATCAAAAAGATGAGTCATCAAAGATGAACCATCAAAGCTGAGACCATCAAAGTTTTGAGTATCAAACCTACAAGGTCCAAAAAAAGCATACAGACCAAAAATGTGGGCCCTGATATACAAAAGGTTAAACGAAAAATTTGGTCTCAAAATTGTCCCCCTGAAGACCAAGCTGGTATAGAAAATATTGTGTATACGTAGACTGGGTTTTAGTTGTGTGTAATTGTGTGGTGTGTGTGTGTGGTGTGTGTGTTTGTGTGTGTGTGCGTGTGTGGTGTGTGTGTGTGGTGTGTGTACCGTGTGCGTGTGTGTGTAGGTTGGTGTGTGAGGTGTGTGTAGTGTGTGTGTGTGTGTGTGTGTGGTGTGGTGTTGGGTGTGTGTGTGTGTGTGTGTGGTGTGTGTGTGTGTGTGTGTGTGTTGGTGTGGGTGTGTGTGTAGTGTGAATATATATATATAGTATATACTATATAGTATATAGTATATATATATATATATATATATATACACGAGTATAAGCATATATATATATATTTATAAATATTATATAGGAACTTAATGTATTGGATAAATATAATATATATATATATATATAATAAATATATATATAATAATATTAACATTATAAACAAATATATATCAATACTATAATAATATATATAAAACTATCTATATATATATTATTTATATATATATTATAATAATATTATATATATATTATCATAAATAATTAATATATATATAATTTATATATATATAATATATTATATATATATATATAATTAATATATATAATTAGTATATAATATATAATATATAATATATATATATATATATTATAATATAATATATTATATATAACATTATATATATATAATAATATAATAATATATATATAGATAAATGTATATCGATGTATATATATATATATATATATATAAATATATTAATATATAATATATATAATATAAATAATATAAGATATATATATATATATATATTTATATATATATATAAGAATATAAAACCACCCATAATGTGTTTCTATCTATAATTAAAAAATTTTAATTTAAAAAAATTAAAATAAATAATTTTAATAGGTAAAATATTTAAAATCAATATATTAATCAATAAAGATTTTTCGAATATTAAGAGACAAAAAATGATAGCATGGCTTTCCAACGTGTTTTTTACGGTCGAAATTCAATGTAGCGTTTCACTGTGCGATTCTCAAATGAGAGATCCTTATAACAGAAAATAAATAAAAATAAATTACAATATGTAAATAATTAAATACGTAATTAATTAAAAATAATCAAATAAATAATAATAAAATAATTTAAAATCAAAAAAACTGATTGAAATAAAATTTCGGTATTAAAGAGCCTGGAGAAATGATAGTCATAAAGTACCATCCGTGAAAATGTGCGCGCAATAGAATGTCTCTTCCCGTCTCCTCTCTCTCTCTCTCTCTCTCTTCTCTCCCTTATATATATAATATTTATTATATATAAATATATATATATATTATATATATATATATATAATTAGATAATAAATATAATATAATATATATATATATATATATAAGATATATTAGTATATAATATATATATATATATATATATATATATATATTATATATATATTATATATAAATATATAATAATATTATAGTATATATATATATTTGATATTATTATTATTATATTATTATTATTATGTAATATATTTTAATATTATATTAATTATTATTATTATATTATTATTATTATATTATTATTATTTATATATATATATATATATATTATATTATTAGCTTTCCCCGCACGCTTTAATTACTTGATTAAAAATAGTCTCATTACTAGATTCTCACGTTTGGATCGTGGACCTAAATTCATGAGGAAATTGCGGGAGGTGGTATTCGTGATTGGTAATCTGGGTTATATATATTTTGATTTGATGACCAAAGTGGAACCGAACATTAGTAAATTCGGGAGGCCATTGAAGGCATAAAGATCGGAATAAGTGTATGATTATCAAAATGACGGTGAAAAGTCGTGAGTAGCGACCACGTGGTGTGTGTGTGTGGTGTGTGTTGTGTGTATACGGTTGTGTAAGTTGTGTGTAGTGTGTCAATGCTAAGGATTGACCATGAAGCATACTTCAACTGATAGGGAACGAATATGTTTAAAGTGGTGGGCCACGAGTGGCCAAAAAAGTAGCGTGGCCAAATGACCCGCATGGTGTCCGGGCAGTCACTTTCTTCGAAGGGTCTGCATAAAAGGTCAAGGACAATAAAAGGTAAGACAGCATCAATAAAGGGCTTATTAGTCTCTCTCTTATAATGGGTAGACTTCATAAAATATTATTACAAAGTTAGTGCCAAAATATGCTGGACAAAAATATGACGTCTCATTGAATATTGGATGATGAGCCAATAATAGGGGGCTGTGTAAAATTATTTGGGTGCAATACGTACTGGACGGAGCTTTTTGCTCTCCTGTCTAGTCTTATCCCTTTCTTTCGATTATGGTGCGTCAGTAAGGTCAATCGTGTCAAAAAAAGTCCAAGGGGCCCCCCCCAAAAAAGAAAAAAAGGGTTTTCCCGAGGCCCAGGTAGAATTAAATTTTAGGTCCAAAAAATGATATTTCGGTTTGACTGCAAATTTTAGGGTGGGTGTATAATAGAGTGCCTAAGGGTATCAAGGTTCAGGTGGGTGTAAAAGTAGGTTTTATGTCCGTGAATACCCTCCTACTACTATATATTATATTATACTATATATAATTATTTATATATAATATATATTATATTATAATTATTATATATATATAGTATATAATATATTTTTATAGATATATATATATATATAATATATTATATATATATATATTATATATTATAATATATTTAGTATATATATATAATATAGTATTATATATTATTAATATTATATAAGTATATATATATATATATAATATATATATATAATAATATATATTATATATATATATAGTATATAATATATTATATTTATATTATATATAATATACATATATACTACTATATATTATATATATATAATATATATTTTATATTTATAATATATAATATATATTATATAATATTTATTATATATATATATATATATATCAATAATAATTTATATTATATATATTATATATAGTAATATTAATATATAATATATAATTTATATAATATATAGTATTTAATATATATATTTATATATATATAATTATGTATATATAGTATATATCAAGTTTGCGGCTCTACGGACTGGGGAAGGCACTTCAAATATATATAGGTATTATATATAATATAATAGTTTAATATCATTAATAATATTATATAATTTAATAATATACTATATATATTATATAAAGATATTGATATATAAAACACTAGATTCATGTCCTGAAGTATCATTTTCATATTTGGCACACATTAACGATTAACACACCACCGGATGAGCCATTCACCTAGTGGTTATAAGATCTTAGAATCACGTGACCTTCATCTCCCATAGCTAGATATTATAAATTTGAGCAACAATGCCAATTGAATGAATACTAGTTTATGTGGCAATTCAGGATTTCACCAGGAATTATAGACCAAAAATTATAATGTCAAAATTACTAAAAATTATAACAAATTAAAAAAAAATTATAAGTAAATTTAGTATTCCTCTCTCCTCTCTCGTCTTCGTTGGTCTTCTTGCGTGCTTCTCGTCTCTTCTTCTCTCTCTCGTACTATATATATATAAATATAATAATGTATTTATATATATATATATATAATATATTATATATATATAAATATGTATATATATATGATAATATATAAATATATATAATATAATATAGTACATTATATATATATTATATATTTTATATAATATGTATAATATATATAGATATGTAGATATATATAAATATATTATATGATATAGTATTTATATATATATATTTATATATATATAGGTATATATAGTATATTATATATATATAGTATATATATATATTATATATAATATATGTATATATATATATATAATATATTAACAATTAAGTTTTTTTAATTAAATTTAAAAAATAAAAAATTAGTTTTCTTTATTTGTTTCATATATTATTGCAAAGGGGCAACTCTAGCATATTGAAGTAAGTTTGCCTAAATTTGGAAATGAGTATTTATTGACGTGTTCGAGATGGAGCTTGTGTGAAAAATCCTCAAAAATATGAACAAAATAAGATATAAGGTTTCTTTTACGTGCCATAACAACCATATTAAGTTGTGTGTTGAAAGTCATTAGTAAGTAAGCTTTCTGAGCGATCAATGCGAAATTCCTGCCTTCCAGTCAATGATTCCTATGAAAAAATCGTTCGCAAGAAATAAATGAGTTCTTAAGTAAATTAGCGTTCTTGTTAAGTACTATATTTAATAGTAAAAAGTATAATGTGTGAAATTATTCTTATTAAATTAGACTTTTAATTTTTTTAGAGAAACGCTCCGGCCTCGCTGCTGTGCTTTCCCCCCAATAACTGCGCCTGATATATGTAATTAATAGTATTATATAATATATAATAGATAATTATGATATAAATATATATATAATATAAGTATATATATATATATATATTATATATATAATATGTATATATATATATATATAATATATATATAAGAAGATCGGAGCTTTAGATGACTTCTGAGGTTTGGGTGAATAGAGAGATTATGATAAATATAGATATTATTGTAATATATAGTATATATGTAATATATTAATATTATAATATATATTATATATATATATATAGTATATTATAGTATAATATAATTGTATATATATAATATATAGTATAATAATATTATATGTGAGGTGGTGGTGTCAGAGATATGAAAATAATGTGTAAGGTCAAACTACTCTTCCACAATGAATTCAATTCCTTGGCCCAGGCCCCATGACATGAAACACCATCCAAAACAGTTTTACGATTCTCTGACCTATTATTATGTCAAGTGGCCGACTCTTTTTACTTCCTCTGTTGGATAAAATATGTTCGGCCTGTACAGACTGCAATGCATCAGATAGTCATATGACTTATCAACGTAACACCCTGCAGTCTCCTTAGTAATATATACGGTTAACGAACGGTGTCTTTTTTTATATATAAAACCAAGCAACATCAATATCGTTATCAGTGAATACTTTACGGTGATGAATCATTGCTTGGATAATGTAAATGAACGCTGAAAGACCTATGTAATATATTACTGACATATTCATTAATAATAAACATAAATGATTATCGAAACAAGAGGAAAAAGATTAGGATAATTTTAAAATACTGTTAATAAAAAAAATAGGAAATATTTACTGCCGCTTTGTTAAACAATATGAAAGAGCTTTACACATGTCCGTGAATATAATAATAAATTATAAGTAGTATTATATATATTATATATATATATATAATATATAGTATATATATATATAATATTAATGATATATAGTAATATATTGATATAATGATATATTAATTATATTTAATTATGTATTAATATTATAAATATATATTATAATATATATTTATTATATTATATATATTATTATTTATATACATATATATGAGATATTTAGTTATATATATAATAAATACTTATACTTATATATTATATATTTATAAATTATTTATATATATATATAATATTATATATGATACTAATAATATATATTAGTAGGTATAGTATAGCATTTTATACATAGTGATAATAAGATATTAGTATTTATAGAATATAATATATATATATATAATATATATAGGTATATTAATATATATATATATTATATATAGCGGATATAGTTTAATATATACGTCAATGTATAACAGACGTTTCAAGAGTTTGTATAAATTGAATTAAATACTATTAAAATATTACGTGCAAATATGATTAGTTGAATCAGTGATATTAGGTATACTACAATAAATTAGCATGAACTATGATATTATATAATATATATATATATATATATAATATATAATTATATATATTACATATTATATAAATATATTAATTAATATTGGTATTATAAAATAAATAGTATATATTATATTATTTAGTATATATATATATATTATATATATAGAAATAATATATATAATTAAATAGTTATATAATATATATATATATATTATTATAGTATTATATAATATATAATGTAAGATATATAGAAATATATATATATATATATAGTAATAATATATATAAATATATATATATATACACACAACATATATTAGACTAAGAATCATTTAACATCAGGATTGACATATGTATCTTGACTCAGATATATACTGACCATATATAATTATTATAGTATTATAATATAATTTATGTATATATATATTAATATAGTAATATATATATATATATATATATTATTTATTTATTATAAATATCAACGCACAACATATATTAACTTAAGAAAATCATAACATTCAGATTCAATATAACTTGACCATATATTACTTGACCAATATATTATATATGATAAATATATAGTATATATATATTATTATATTATATAATATTTATGGGTTATTGTATATTTTATCGTTATATAGTATATTATTATGATAATTATATATATATATACGGTAATGTTATATTTATATTTTAAATAATTTTTATATGATATTATTTTAATTTATTGATAAAGTTTTGATTGTTCTTTGTTTTGATTTTATATTAGATTTAGTGGTTTGGTTATGATTAGTAGGTTTAGGTGATTTATTATATTGTATTAGGTAAGTAGTGTAGTTATTTAAGGTTAGTTAATGGTATATACTAATTAATAATTATATATTGATTATATATATTATTATATACTATATATTATATAATATATATATATATTAATTATTATAGTATATTATTATAGGTATATATATATAGCATAAAGTATTAATGCGCATAAAATAAACTGTAATAGATTAATAATACTCATAAAATTATATATATTGTAAATTTATATATAAGCAATCTTTGTATTTAGATCAAAAAAATAAATAAATTTAAAAATTTATGAAAAAGATGTATGTTCCTCGGTGGAACAACAGTGGATGGCCTATACATACTTTCAATGCGAAAAATTTCTTAATAGCAATTAAGAAATTTTTATTGGATAAATAATTAAAAATGAAACATTAAACAAAATGTCTTTAAATAAAAAAATGATTTTACAAACCTTATTAATATAAAAATAGTTCTCCAAGACCCTAAATTATATATAATTTTTAACCCTAGAACACGGTTGCCTAGTTTTTGTCACGAAAACAAGGTCGGGGGTATAACACACCCCATTTCCAAAACTCCTAAAAATTAAACGAAAAAATTTTCATAAATTTATTTTAAAGTTTTAGACAAAATAAAAGATATTGATTCTTTATAACAATTATAATATAAATATTTCCTCTCTTTCCCCAAGAAATAATAAAATGTAAGACGGATAAGGTTGAGAAACCCGACAAATTTTAATGTAAAAAAAAAATATAATAAAATGTATAAAAAATTTAAAAAGTATTATTCCTTTTGAATTTTTGATTTGGGATTCGTTGATTTGTTTTTTTTGCCTATGGTAATGTTTATCGCTCTGGAAGGTTCAGTCATTTTGGGATACTAATATGACTCTTGAGTTGAACAGTCATAATTGACATCTAGCTAGAAGGCAAAGACAATGATTTCTTGAAAATTGAAATTTACATTTATTTACACCACGAAATAATAATTAACTGATATTATATATATATATATATATATTATATATAGTAAGTATAATTATATATATATATAATATATATATATTATAATATATATATAATATATAATATTTATATATATAATATAATATAATATATATATATATAAGTATATATATATGAGTAGCTGCAAAAGTTGATGAAAAGCAGTGGGGCAGATAGGAATTACTGATTATCTATCTGTTGGTGCTAGGCATAGGTGATAAAATTGGATTTTGTGTGGGATGTGCGTCGTCCCCTTTTTGCCTTTTGAAGGCTAGGCGCATTTTCTTCTTTGCTATCATCACTAGATGAAATGGTTGGTAGGTAATCGACATCAAGGTCACTTTCGTACATTACTTCCAATTCAAGGTCATCATCTACATCTTCGTCCAAATCAAGACCACT
>JABUQX010046986.1:0-10000 GCA_015478945.1 Trachelipus rathkii
TATCCTCTTCATTGCTTTTCCTTCTTCATTTTGCCCCCAGATCTTGTTCAGTCTAACTTGTTCACTTTAGCACGATGATAAAACTCAAGAGCTTCGCTATTAAAGCTCTTCATTTCAAGAGCCTACCTTAATGCTCAACTTTAATAAGCGTTAAAGTCGTTAAATGAAGTTGACTCGTTACTTCTTTCTCTTCGTTATCACCTTTTCCTTCAATCCAGCCCCACTAACTTATAATTTTATCATAAGAACTAATGATTTCCGATAATCCCATTCTAAACCCCTCACTAACTGATTTAACATACCACATTCCAATACTTCCAACATCCTCCTTTCTTCACCAAACACAAAATCAATCATACATTTCACGTTCGATAGTCCTGCATCTTACCAGATTTTACACATATCACCAATCTCTCTATGTATGAACCATTATGGATAATCTTGCGCTTTAAAGATTCACAGTATTTCGTACCTTCCCAAATTTCTTCGTTTTCTTTCACTAGAAGAATCAAATCACATCTTTCCTCTACCTCTATTTCTCATTCTTCTCCCGCCACAATCATACCCTCCACAAACCACTGTTATATACATCCCTTTTTTTAAATCACCCTATACCACATATCAGTTATTGTCTTCTGAAACACTATCAACTCTTGAAGCTCCTAACTTCACTCCCCATCTCCGAACATATTCAGATTAATACCAGGTCCAAAATCGTACTCATTTTTCAACGTTTTCCCATCAGAATTGACTCATTCGGTCATAACCACACATACCTTGAACCCATTCTTCAAAACTTTAAATTTACACTACACTAGAATTTTATCCTAATTTCTAGGACTGCACATCGCACTTAAAGGTCTAACTCATACCGCTTTGAGTACCACAGGTCCACTTCTATATTCCAATTGACTAACTCCTTCTCTCTCTCTTCTCTCGTCAATTCTCTTCCCAACACCTATTCCGCCACCCACAAACATCTTCACACCAATTCATCTCTTTAAAGTTATTATTCCAACAATCATTTTTAAAACTACATTTAACTAATCCCAGATGGGAGGTAAAATTTAAGTCTAAAAATTATCTATAAGATTGTGTGTCCCATAAATTGCTTATGGTCTCATTACATCTTTTGTACATTCAGATCAAAAGCAGTAGCTTACGATCAATTTGCCCTTGTAAATACTATCCCTCTCACTGCACCATCTCCCCTCCTTTCGCTCCTCAACCTATTTAGTCCTTCCTCTGACATACTAACCATGTTTATCTCCACTAAACGATTCCAATACAATCTTCAGGTCCGAAGAATATAGAATAGAGCCGTTTACGCGATCCACGACATCGCCACTCTTCCACGAGGCCGATGCATCAGCATTCCCTAGCAAGAGATAGGTTGCGTAGTGGGCAGCCACACAATTTACTAACCAAACCTGTCCAACTACAACTATCCATATATAATATATATTTTTATATAATATATTATTCTTCTGTACTACCTATAGTAGTTATATCCTTATTCATTATAAATATAGTATATTTTTATTATATATCTGCTATATTATTTATAATATTATATCTTAGGTCCACTAATATTTATTTTTAACTCTTTCATACTGTAAATTATTATTGTCTATTATATAGATTGTACCATATATATATTATATACAACTGTAACTATAATAGTATACCTAATTTTATTACGGTATACCTATATTATCACTATCATATAAATATATATTATATATATATTAGTATATCACTATAAATTATACTATTATATTTATATATAAACTATATAAATATATATAATTATATATAACTATATAACTATAACTCGGTGGGTCAATGGAGCATATGTACTACAAATTTTTGTTTTTCATCAAATTTGTTTGATCTCTGTAGATAAAAGTTCCCCATCATGCTCTTGCAAGATTCCCTTTCCCATTACATAAACATGTATGTCGCGATAGCCCATTCAAACCATTGTGTAAATATATATAGTATACGCGATTTCTTTATAAAGAAATATATGAAAGTATTATAGGAAGCGCCAATGTAAAGTTTATTTTTTAACTTCCTAACTAGTCCCAGTGCGTACTTTGTACGTAGGTGATTTGCATATATTGGACTAGCTTCTTCCAATTATTAATCTTATTAATTATTTATTATTATTATTATTTATTTATTATTATTTAATTCACTATATTTAATTATATATATCATTATATATTATTATCAAAAATTATTATGATGAAGCTAAATCACTTGGTATACACTATAATTATTCTTGTTAATTTTTAATTTAAAAATTTTTCGGAGTTGTTAATATATATATACTTATAATTAACTATATATTATCTATATTATATTATCTCTTATTTTTATTATATATTAATACTATATAATATTTATATATACTAAAGTATATATTATATACTATAATATACTCTTATAAATTACATTATTATATATTATATTATATTATATATATTTAATAATATAATTATATTATATATCTATTATTATTATTAATAATATACTATAATATAACATATTTTTGTTTTATGTAAAGGTTTTTTATATATATTATTATTATTAATTTATATATATCTATAATTATATCTATATATTATATTATATTATCTATTAATATATACTTATATATAGGTATATCTATAATTATAATATTCTATATTCTTAATATTAATATTAATAGATTTTAAAATGAGATATTAATTTCTGATATATCTCTTTAATATGTAAATTTTTGTTAAGACAATGTGAAGCTCTGAAAATTCGATAATAGTATGCCTTTTTCTTCTGAAGGGACGAAAGATTGTTATTTCTTATGTAAATATGAAAAGTCTTAGGGAATACCAACCCGTCTCCCCTTACAGATGGCTGAAACTCATCATACTTTTCTTACTGTTTATTTATTTAATGTATAACTATCATTCAGTTCCTACTATTTCCACTTTCTCCTAATTGGGCCAAATAACACATCGTAATCTTATTACTTATGTCCTGTATAGCTAAATACTGGTCCGAGCATTTTTTCTCCGAAAACCTTTTCCGGGCGGCTTTTAGGCTATTGTGGGTTACAAATAGATGTAGTTAACGTTTGGTAAATTACATGTCTCGTATATTTCTCATCGATCACACTTTTATTTATCGTGCTTAGTGTTTTTTCTCATCATTTAGATTGATTACTTAATCAACAAGATTACGTCAAAATTTAAATCTTGTTATTTATTTATTTAAATTAATATTGTAGTGAAAATTTACGAAGTGGTAATCGCTATTGCTATTATATCTTTCATTGGTTTAATGTAGGATCAGGTTTTGGTTTATTTATCAATGAAAGTGATTAAATAATGTTTCTTGTGTCATAAGATTTTCAATGTGCGGGGGGTAGTGCTGCGTTTAGTACACATGGTGGGTTGCTAATAGGATTTTTTCTTAACGCAGCTTCGATTAGTTGGCCATTTGGTCGTCGGCGAAGGTAAGCTTTTATTTAATACAAATAATTTTCCATAAACTTTTTAAATTTTATGTATTTTTATATAAATATAAACGCGATGTAAATTCATTATTTATTCTAATGACAGTCTGGTTCATGTTTCATTGTTTATTTATTGCCTTCATAAAAGTTTCTTTAATTACTGTGTTAAGAAACTTTCACATTGAAGTACAGTTATAAAGTCGTCAAGCTGTTGTTCACACTTAAAACAGACGTTTTCAATATATTTTTAATTTATGTAACTTTTTGGTCTAAATACAAAGATTGCTTCTTATATCACAGTCCTATATTATTGTTTATTAATTATTTTAATTGTATTTAAATATTTTTTTTGTGTATATATGTTTATATTAATATATATATAGATATATTATATATATATATAGTATATATATATAGTAATATATATATATATTATATATATATATATATATAATTCATATATATATTATATATATATATATAATATTAATATGTTCAAGTATATATATAAATTTAATGTTAATGTTTTTGTAAGTTTAATATATGATGGTTAATAATATTCATTCTCCATTTACTCCCTTAAAACTGTTTAGTATTATGTTCAACTAATATATATTGCAATAATATTTTAAAGTAATATGATAATGATCAGGTACTTGCGTTCTCACATGCACACTGCGTATAATAAGTACATTGTCATGAAGTTTTAATAATGTTCCGCCAACGAATGGCTCGAAGGGCATTACATATTTCTGAAGGATTTTGACCACATATCTTTCTTCCGCTAAAGTTCCCCTGTCCGTTACGTTCTTGTTTCCGAGAGTAATTTGTTTACTTATTTATTGAATATTCAGTTAATTATTATAATAGGCCTTCAAGACGTTTATTTTACGATCAAAGCATTGATCGTCACCGTAAGTGAAATTCCATTCCTGATAACGAGTTATTGATGACTGGTTGGTTTTTCATATATAAAAAAGAACCCGTTCGTAACGTTATATTACCTAGGAAGATCTCCAGGTGAGTCACCGGATTGGTAGTCTTGAGTTTTATTTTTAGAATTGCATTGGCAATGCCTGCACGGCCGATATCACTTATTCTTCACAGGAGGTCGAACTCTGGATTTTATAATATAGGCTCTGAGAATCTACAAGTGTTTTGGATGGTTGTCTTGTCACGTGGGCCTGGCCAAGGGAATTATTTATTTCCTGGAAGAGTAAGTTTTGACATTACAATTATTTTCTATCTGAACCACCCCATTACTTTAAATGGGTATTCCTGTCTGGGATCTTATTTTTTGGTAACCACATCGCCTCAGTCTGCTATTCCGTTATCACTGGTGAATTTGCTCTACTGTGTTGTGAGAATTCCATTTTTGATATTTTTGCTGAATATCTGAAGCACAGAGTTCATTATGTTTGTAATTTGCTTTCTGCTAAAACCTGTGCCTAAAGTTGTTTTCGTCTTAAGTATTTTCATCAGTCTTAACACATCTGGAATATATGTTAATATTGCATGTTAAACTGTCAGTATAGTCTCATTGTACTATTCATTTTTGTCGAAGTTTGCCTATATTTGTTTAGCGCTATTGTTTTAAATAGTACTTTGCTAGTAGAACAATACTTATAGTCCGGCAAACAAGTTTAACGCTGGTATATTTTTAATACTTTAATAATTTAATGTTTTTATAAATATATATATATATATCATATATATAATATATGTTATATATATAGATATATATATATATATATATATATATATATATACTATATTATATAATACTATATATATATATATATATCATAATATATATATTACTATATATATAATATAGTATATATATCACTATATATATATATTATATTATATATATATATATATATTATATATATATATATATATATATAATATATATATATATATTATATATGATATCTATATATTATTATAAATATTATATTTATTGATATTGTTTAGATAGGAAGTAAAATTTACAAAAGTTGCGTGAAGTGAAAATAGTGATTTTCGTAATCCTGACTTTTACTTGCTTTGGGTCCTGGATCGAAAATACTAGTTTCCCACCAAGTTTTGGTAAATTTTACTACGAATTCGATTAAAGCTGGTAATATATATATATATATATATATTATATATATATATATTATATATATATATATATATATATATATATAGTATATATATATTACTTAAGTTTTGTTGAAATAAATTTGTTTTCATGCATGTTATCAGGTGAGAGCAAATTTCGATAAATTTTTGTATAAACAAGCTATTGTGATTCGTGCGTTGGTAAATAAAGTGACCTTTTTGAACAACAGTTTATTTAAGTTGATTCTTTGAGAAAGAAACATTGTAATAATGTCTACTAATGCCTGAATTTGTGAAATATGCTTCCGCGCAAGTATCCGTTCTCGGTCTTTTTCAATGTTACTTTTTGGAGGTTTAGGACATTCGGGAGATGGAAGAGAATTCCCACAGGACAGAGGTGGCAGGAAGAGAGAGTGGCAAACAACCACCGCAGTCGAACTAGGTTCTGGGAGTTAGGCTGATATCACAACCAAAACTATGTCGCCCGACATGTACAACAGACTCCTGATAGCCACTTGTGCTACGAGGGTCTTCTAAAGGTGGGGGCCGCGAGGAGTTTCCCTTCGGACATACTTTTGCGTTAGCGTTTCCGTATAGAAAAGAGATAAATCACCAACATCTATCCAGGCGCCGATCAAAGATAGAGGGTCAAGTGGAAACAGAAGAAAAGCAGGAGACAGTTGATTAAGTCTTTTGTGGCCTTTTGGACGTCGACCCTATTCCGCAAACGGTGAAGACCTGACCCCCGCCCAGATATGAGAGCAGTATTCATACAAGGGCGCGGATGAGGCCCTTGTATACTGGGAGTAACTGTGAAGAGGAAAAAAGTCTCGCAGTTCTAAACAGAACTCCCAGCTTTCTTTGGGGCCGGCTTTTAGCAACGCCGTGTGTGGTGTTTCCAAAGACATTTTTTTGTGTTAAATGTTAAGGCCAAGTATGTTTATATTGTCGACAGGAGAGCGAGAGAAGTCGAAAGAGATAGGATAAGTTATGCAGGTTGACTTAGATGAGGGGAGACATACTGTGAGTTGAGTTTTTAATAAGAATAATTTTCACCAACGATACCTCACACGCAGACGACCCCACCCGGCTTTCTATCCACGATCAGCGAGAATAAATGGAAAGATTAAGACGGGAGGCAATTCTAGAATTAAAGAAGGAGCAGAATTTGAAGTGAGTTGAAGAATGAAGGGTCGAGTCATCGGCATATGAGTGCATAGAGTTACATGTGCAGGTGAGAAGATCATTATATCGTCGAAAAGTAGGAATAAGTAGGAGATAAGACATAAACCTGAGGAACAACCACTATTGACCAGAAAAGGAAGAAGAAGTTGCCCATCAACACAAACAGCCTGATATTGCGTAGATTTGTAAAGAAACTGACATAAGTAGCAAGAGAAAGGAGTGGAACCACTCACAAAGGAAGTGGAGTCTTGGTAGAGCAGGACTGGCGTGCTCCATACCCTATAACCCGTCAATCGCTTTGGGATATGTTCAAGCGCCACCACGCAAAGTCTCCCCTTTAGTTCCTAAGGGCGGAAGAATTAGTGAGAGTCAGTAGGAAAGTAACTTATTATAATATTATATTATATATTATTATATATGATATATTATATATTATATAATTTTAATATATAGTATATATATATATATTATATATAATTTATATATAATACTTACATATATAATTATTTTTTACTATATATATATATATATATTTATATTCATTAATTTATATATTTATATGATATATTACTCATATATATATATATATAACTATATAATATTTTATTATAATTATTTAGTAGTAACAGTAATTATTTACTTTTTACCTGACCATGACCTTTTTTGAGCCCAATTTTTTTTCCTGCATTGACCTTTTTTGCGACCTTTTACTCTTTTTGGGCTGGGAACCTTTTTGAGTCCCAGAATTGTTTACTGACCATTGACTTTATGGGACTTTTACTTTTTGGGCCTTTAACTCCTTTTTTTTCGACCCAAATCTTCCGTTCCCTTCCATGGGTCATTTTTGGACCGCACGGTATTTTTGAGAACCCTAATTTTTTGAAGGGTTTTTGTACCTTTTTGAGAACCCTAATTTTGTTTGAGAACCCTAGTTTTTTGGCAACCCTAATTTTTTTTTTCGGGTCAACCCTAAATTTTTGGCAACCCCTTCGAGAAGGTTGCGCAAACGGGTTTGCGTAAGCAACGTTGTAACGTTTACCTTCCGTCGCCGCTATTACGCCCCTAATTTGCTTTTCGGACCGGTTGGGGTCTTTTTTTGGCCCCGGGTAATTTTTGGCTTATCCTTTTGGACGCTTCCGTGGGGTCTTTTTTTGGCCCACGTTAATTTTTGGGCTCAGCTTATGGAGTCTTCCGTCGGGTCATGTTTTTGGCCCACCAGTTATATTTTTGGGCTACCCTTATTGGTACTATCTCATGTGGTCAATTTTGACTCACGGTATTTTTGGCCTACCCTTCTGGGTCCTTCCATGGGTCCAATTTTGGCCTACATCGGTAATGGTGGTATGTTGCCTAACCCTTCTTGGTATTATCTTTTTTCTATGTTTTTTGACCTCCTCTATTTTTCGAATTTCATCCTTTGGTATTCGATGGGGTCAATTTTTTGGCCCCACCGGTAATTTTTATCTTCCTTTAGGGGCTTTAAGCCTATTTTTTTGATGTCTTACTTTGTTTTGACATGTATTTCCGGCTTGACTTCGCAATTATACCAATGGGTTCATTTTTGGCCCAGGTAATTTTTTGTTCTTCTTAGCCTAGCTATTTTTTGATGTCCTTCCTTTTGGACCCAAGATATTTCGGTTTTTAACTTACCATATACCGATGGGTCAATTTGACCCGAGTAATTTTCTTATCCTTCCTTTAGGGGACATAGCCCTTTTTGATGTCTTAACCTTGTTGATCATGATATTTCGGTCTTGACTTTATAACTACATGGGTCAATTTGACCGCACCTGCTAACTTATGGCTTGATGGTTTACAATACGTAAGTATCAGTGTGGTTCTATTATGGTCTATGATTATTCTATGAGTGCTGCAGGTTGCAGTTGCAAGGCGGTGAAGTGCCAAGTGAGTTGCAATCGAGGTGCAATGAGGCCCAAGTGAGTGGGCCGAATGATGTTCTCAAAGTGAGGTGCCCATAGTGTCTAGTTGAGTGCTAATAGTGGTCCATAGCTGATGTTGCCACTTGTTCTGGCTCTTATTTTCAGCCTTTTTTCTAGCCTCCCCTGAGGCTAGAATAGCCCTAATTATGGGGCTACCCTAGGGTTATAAGGTTGAGCGATTGATTGGTGTATATTAGCAGGGTGTGGATGCCTTCCAACTACTGAGTTAGTTTTTTCTAACACTTATACCACATACTACTACGACAAACTTTACCTTTTCACTATACACTTATACACATGACTATGACACTTACATTAAACCATTAACACTTACACTCACACCCCAGTATTCTCCACTACGCAGATCACTTTTTACACTTAACACTTCACATCTGATTTATTTTGAGTTGCCTCAGACATTAATTCTCAGCAGTGATGTCTCAGGCATAAGAATCTTCACATTGCTTCCAACTTTTGATTTGCTTCCATCATTTAAAGCTCAGCATTGATTGTTCACTTTTTTGGACAGTTCATCTTTTGATTGACGTTCATCTTTTCTCGGATCCGGTCATCTTTGAGACATCTATTTGATTGTGATTCATCTTTGTGAAATCACCGTTTGTGGCTCATCTTCTTACGGCCACATATAGAACGAGTTAAATATTAATGTGCCTTCCCCTAGTTCAAATAATTGGGACACAGGGCGCCCGTATGCGCCTCCCGCAAGGGGCAACATAGATCCCGCACCCGCAGGTGCGTATCCGCCGCTGTCCCAGCTCGCCGCGTCCCCGCCCTTGCCGCGTTCTCTCGCCCTGCCCGCGTCGCTTCCCATGCGCAATTAATTTCGGTCTGACCGCCGCGGGTTGCGGGGCCGCAGGCTGCATATTCCGTTCCCCGCCCGCCGCGTGCGCCCGCAGGCGTTATCGCCTTTGCGGGTGGAATTGAAAAATATATATTCTTACTATAAGTCTTTTGTCTCAATCTTTAGGTTTTAAATCGAAAAGGTTTTCTTTTTCAATTTTAGATTTCATTTCATTTTTATTTTCATTTAAATACATTTTTATTAAAAACATGTCTGTCTTCGGCCGCGAACCTAAAACTGTAAGCTCATTACAGACACTCTTTTATATTTTTTTACTTAATACTTTTTTAAATTTATAAATTTTTTAAAAATTGGATGTAATTCATCAAAGTGTCATGAATATAAAATATTTTATTTTGAACGTACAATGGTACGAATTTTATAAAAACATTAATCATTACA
>JABUQX010046987.1:0-21555 GCA_015478945.1 Trachelipus rathkii
CGATATTCGGTGCTATCTCTTTCTATAGGCACCGCAGCGGCGGGTGCTCGAGGGCTTATCACTCGCGTACCTCCAACTTTTCCGTCGCCCTCGTAGAACTAGGGTACTGTGTCTGCACATGAGTTTTGTGTTGATATGGTAACTCCAGGCTGTTCACTGCAGTGCTTCTTTCTTTCCCTGCCACATCTGTTCTGTGGGAATTCTCTTCCATCTTCTGTGTTTCCCTGCTGAATTTAATCTCCCCACTTTAAAATGCGTCTGTGCTCATCTGCGTAATTTAAATTAGTTGTTGACTTCTGAGGCGTGCAACACCTCCTTGAATGAGCTCTGCCCGTGAGTGAGTGGTGACAACTGTAATATATATATATATATATATATATATATATATATATATAACATAAATATATATATATATATATATATAATATATATATATATATATATATATATATATATATATAACCAACATATATATATATATATATATATATTAGTGATGGACATGACAAGAATATATATATATATATATATATATATATATATATATATATATATATATATATATATATATATATATATATATATATATATAACAACAATATAACCCCTAAAGAATGTAAATTACTTTAACACATTAACATTTATTATTTATTATATATATATATATATATATATATATATACAGAAATCGAAATTCAAAATTACAATTATTCCATAAACTCCCATGATAAAGATGCCAAATAATATTTATTTTATATGCATTTTATCAAAATCAAACATCCTCAACATCCAAAGCGGATGGGAATGCGGGATGTGCCGTTAAGTGAGGATGTGGATGTCAATTTAGGTGCGGATGTCATGTCCATTACTAATATATATATATATATATATACATTGGCATATCCAGAGCGAGGGCCCCCCCCGAAATTTTTAGACACTAAACATTTTTTAAGTATCATATCCGTTTATAACAAAGTCCAGAGGTTAAATTAAATAATATTAATATATATATATATATATATATATATATATATATATATATATATATATATATATATATATCTTATATTTTTCTTTTTCTTCCTCTTTTTATTTATATACATATATATATATAACGATTTTGTCTGGCCCCCAAAAAAATCCTGGATACGCCACTTTAATATATATATATATATATATATATATATATATATATATATATATATATATATATATATATATATATATATATATATATATAGAAAATATATATATATATATATATATATATATATATATATATATATATAGTTGTTAAATATTGCATAATCGCCATTTATTATTTAGATCTTAAACAAAGAACATAAAGTGGGAAGGTAAAGAATTACTGCCTTCTCCGGGATTGAACCACCACGTGTTGTGAAATGAGGACAATATGATCGATGCTTTACGACTGAGCTATCCCCCAACCCAAATAAAGTTGAGTTCAAGAACAGTTTTAAAGCAATTGAGTTCCCTTCAAGGAGACATCACCAGGTGTCCAGCCTGTTCTATCCCTCGTTCTTAATAATATGTAGGTGTTAAATATTGCATAATCGCAATTTATTATTTAGATCTTAAACAAAGAACATATGCGATTATGCAATATTTAACAACCATATTATTAAGAACGAGGGATAGGACATGTTGGACACCTGGTGATGTCGCCCTTGAAAGGAACTCGATTGCTTTAAAACTATTCTTGAACTCAATTTTTTGGGTAGGGATAGCTCAGTCGTAAAGCATCGAGCATATTGTCCTCATTTCGCAACATGCGGTGGTTCAATCCCGGAGAAGGCAGTAATTCTTTACCTTCCCACTTTATGTTCTTTGTTTAATATATATATATATATATATATATATATATATATATATATATATATATATATATATATATATATATATATATATATATATATATATATATATATATATATATATATATATATATATAACGTCTGGCCGCCGGACGAGCAGGGTGTTAATTTTGCTCTTCTCAGTTCTCGACCTTGTTACTTACTTATGAGTCGGTGAACTTTTCTCCCTTAATAGATTTTACTATATTGTGAATAATTATATATTGCACTGTATTATGGCTGAATCAAAATCTGATGAAAATTCAATTGAACAAAATTTTACTGAAAACTCGAGGAATAAGACGTGGTCGTTCGACAATGAAAACTAAAGCTAAGTTGAAACTCTCTTAAGTTCTCAACCTAAAAACCTGAAAACTCGAGGAATAAGACGTGGTCGTTCGACAATGAAAACTAAAGGTAATGATGAAATTCTGTCTTCATATTTTGAATTTGTTAATGTCTTTCAAAGATGATTTAAGTACTATTAAGGAAAATATGAACGATATCAATACAACGTTGAAGAGTTTTACAAATAAAGTTGAAAAACTTGAGAGAGAGAATGCTTACCATTCTAGTAAAATTAAATTACTCACAGATCGTGTTGAAGAATTCAAAATACAGCTGGAACGAGTTGATCAAGAGTCCAGGAATGACAAATTACTGCTTCATACTTCTAAACTAATTAACTGTGAAGATTTTAAAGTTAAAGTTGGGGAAATTCTCACTGAAGATCTACGGCTACACGAGGATGTCATCAGCGATCTTGATATTCAGAAATTTGGTAAAAATGGTAATATGGCTCTACTAAAAGTTCGAAGAACTCAAACTAAATCTATAATTTTGAAAAACTCAAGAAAATTCAAACTTAGGAATGTGTTCATAAGTGAATATCTTATACCTGCAAGAGAGAAACTTCTTCGTAAACTTCGTCAATTGAAACGTGAAAATAAAATTTTCTATGCATTCGATCACACTAAATGGTAATGTATTTGTAAGATATACGGAGGAGGGAGCTATGGTGTCGATTACGCGCTTTGGAGATGTTAATTTAGAATAGGGTCGAGTGCTTTCTTTAGTTATATTTATAAATCTATTATAATTTTTGTTGTTATTATAAATATTTTGTCTTATTTTGGTGCTATTTATTGTGATTTCATGGATGTGCAAATTGAAACTAATTGTAATTATATTTCTATTGAAGGATTTAATTATCAAATAACAGATTTTAAGCACAAGTTTTCTGTTAGGACTATTAACGTGCGTAGTTTGAGTAAGAATTTTGCGCTAGTTTCGTTTTTTTACTGTTTTTGAATGTTAGGGTTAGTATTGTTGTCCTTACTGAAACTTGGCTCAATAACAACAATTGTAGTACGTTTTCTATTCCCAGATATAAATCTCACTTTATTAATAGAAATAGTCGTGGGGGTGGAATAGCTTGTTATTATTTAAGCAATTTGGATGTTACGATTATAGAAAAATTTACGGATATATTTCCATCGTGTGAAAGTTTAGCATTGAAACTTAGTATTGGGGGGATGGGAGTGATTAATGTATTGTGCCTGTATCGTCCTCCAGCACTGAATGTGCAATTATTTTTAGATTATCTTTCTAATTTTTTATCAGAATTTGACAAATGTATTATCGTTGGCGATATAAATTTGAATGTTTTGAATGCATATGAAAGGGATGTCAACGAATTCTGTCTTCTGCTTGGTTCATTTGGTTATGTAAATGCGGTTTCATTGCCTACTTATTTTGATCCGCTACCGTGGCACAAACGGTAGAGCGACGGAGTCGCATGGCAAGGTCGCGGGTTCGAATCCTAGGTAGAAATTACGCTAGAGAAGTTCCCCACCTATTCATTTGGTTATGCAAATGCGGTTTCATTGCCTACTTATTTTGATCCACGTCGTAAGGAGTTAACGACGGCGCTTCATCATTTATGGTACAATTTTCGAGATGAGAGTCGGACATTTTTATTTGAGCTTCCTGTCGCTGATCATCTGCCGGTATTGTCTATGTTTGGTTTGAATGTGGATTGTAAGATTGATCTTTTTAGGTTTAGAGATTTTTCAATTAACAATAAAGAGCGTTTTCTTGCTAACATGGATAATGAGGCGAGTGGGTTTGTTTTGTCTTGTTGCCCTAATCAAGCAACGTCAGAATTATTGGAGTGGTTTTGGTATTTATTAAATAAGTACTTTTCTATTCGTACGAAGACTTTAACTAATAAGAGGCTAAAATTGCCTTGGCTGAATGCTTATCTGGTTAAATGTATTAATAAAAAACATGTTATTTATATTATTAAAACGTGGTCAAATAACTTACATGTATTTTAAAGCTTACTCCAGGTTACTTAAATGTTTGTTAAATCGGGTGGAGAGGAAATATTACAAAGGTGAGTTTTCTCGGTCTGTGTCTTCTAGGAGAACTTGGTCCTTATATAACGAGATATCGGGCCGAAAAAAGTATGATAATAAATATGTCCTAAAGCAGAATGGTAATGTTATTGATGATGAAAAAACTATTAGTCATTTGTTTAATCAGTATTTTCACTCTCTCTCAAGGGATACTGCTGCAAACATATAAAAGAAATAAACATTTAACATAAAATTAATGCGGAGCTGCATAATGAATAAATACATCAATAATCCTACATGCCCCCCCCCCCCTGATTGCTTCATCCAAAAGATGAATAATCATACTATCTTCCGAACATCCAAAATATGTCTCGCGATCCCATCAACTTCAATTTTTCTCCTTGACAACAATTTTGTAATTCTGTCCCTATCCCAACTCGAAAAACACCTCGCACCATTTGGCTTCACCCATACCTCTTCCCGACACCAAATTCATTATTAACCTTCTCCATCAACTCCTCTTCCGCAGAATTATCTGCTCTCCCCACAATCTATTATCGATAAAAATTTCTTTTTCCCCAAATATGTTATATCGATCGTCAATCTTTTCCATATACACAAAACTACTAAATTCCCTTTTTCGCATTTCAATGGGTTTGGGTCTATAGACTGACATTTTTACATTTTTTTATACACTCTTAAACTTCTTTCATTTTAACCTCTTTATCCACCCTTCTCGCAGCGAACATCGTCTTTTCCAAGCCACAATGATTTCTCCCATGGGTCCTGTCAATCTCTTCCAAAGCCATGCCACAACAATCTTCCTCAATCCCGTTTAAAAACTCCAACTACTTCTTGAATACCCTTGTTAACTTATCCGCTTTCGTTTTCTTCAGACTTTACCAAATTAATGTTTCTTATCATCTCAAATTCCTCCAATATATCTGAAATGATTCCCAATCTCCTTTTTACCAACATTTATGCAGCACCTTTTGATTTCAATCTACAATCCATGCTAACCGCATTCCTAACCCAGTTTACCACAGTCTTCGAATCGCACATTATTCCTACCTCCTTAATACCCCATTTTATGCATAAATTCAAATCTTTTAAAACCTCGTCCAGTTCTGCAACATTTATGTGACTGCAATCCCCCTTCTTCCTCAGCCAACAAGCATCTTCTACTATTTTCCCATCAATCTCCAAATCGCTAAATTGCTAGCGTCGCACCATATCTTTCCCCAACTTGAGTCACCCACGAACCAATCCTTTCAGAGGATCATTCAAACCCACCTCATTCACAACTTTAACCAACAGTTCACTACATTTTTTTCCTTCTACGATCCTTTTCAACAAGCTGCAGATCACTCTTAACCATCCTGCAATTTGATAATGCCCAACTAACCTTCCGCAGACAGAGAACAACTCCCTCCTAGAAATCTTCATTATATCATCAATTTTAGGCAGATCATTTCCCCTTCTAAATTCTATTTCACCATTATCTCCATTAAAAACTCTCATTCCGAGTACTCTTCCCCCCACCGCCTCCTTTGAGACCAACCCGAATTTCAAAAGATGTTTCCTAACACTCTCAGCCCCAATTACATCCTCATTAACTAATATGTCGTCGATGTAAGATTCCGTCCTCTCAAAAACTCCTGTCCTTTTTCCCTCACTGTTTTTAAAATCTTCGTCATAATCCTCGGCGCACTGCACAATCCAAATCCTAATCTCGTCAAGCAGTAAGTTTCCCCTTAAAGTTCACAAGTTGATGCTTCCAAAGGCTCTTATTGACTCTTATATGCAAGTATGCAGCTTTTAAATTGACCAGTTTTCTCTCTCCTCTCGTTTTTCTCCATTTCCTTACCGACTCATCGCACACTCCAACTTCATCACCGGTGTGGCACGACACGAATTTATTCAATTCTCTGTAATCCAAAACCGGTCTGACTTTGCCTTTGTTAATTTGTTCCACCGCCATTAACGGCAATAAACCATTCTCTTAATCACCATTCCATTCCACCAAAATTCCCTCTCTTATCCATCCCATTACTTCTTCGTCGAATTTATCTTTCACTCCTTTTTTCAAATGCTTATTAAACGACCTCATTTTGTTCTTCAAACATGGCTCCTTATCCTTCCATTTCCATTTTATGCTCCAAAAATCACCATTAAAATGACCAACGAAATCTTTATCATTGATTTCACAACACTCATTATACACCTCGGCTTCCTTCTTCACATAGCTAACACTTGTTTTTTTCTCCAAGCTTTAAACACCAAAACTGATGCCGTTTTCTTTAATCGTCACCCCACCAAACTTCGATATAACGTCAATATCGAGAATCACGTCAATGTTCCTCATCATCTTCTCTAACACCAAGACTTCAAATTCAACCCCTTCGATTTCAATGAGCACAGATCCTCTACCAACTGTCTCCACTGCCCTCCCATCAATGCTTATAATTCTATCTCTACCTCTCGCAATACTACCAATTTTTTTTTGAAATTAAAGACTTTGAGGACCCAGAGTCTACCAGCCCGTACGCCCACTCACCATTAATCTTTACATCTATAAAAGGCAGTATCCGCTGAAGGCCAGGAGCTGTTGTACAGGAATAGTTTCCGAGCACCAATAGTCCCTTACGTGCTCCGTTATCCTGATTCGATATTACAGCGATTCTACCTAGTGCATGCACCGCTGTTCTTCCGCCATGAGATAAACAGTGATAAGAGTTGGCTTCGGCGAGTTACAATTCCTTCTTAGATGCCTACCACCGCAATCATGACAAACGATTTCTTGTAAGTAATGTTTTTGATCTAACGTGCTTGCTCCATAATTGCACATGTTTTCCGTATTGATTACCGCCCTTACTCTACTTAATATCTCCTCAATGTTGTCCTTCGCTTTTAATTCCTTTGCGATAATTTCTGGAAGACCGTTGATGAATAATCTTTTCAGCAGTGTTTTTCCCCAAACATTTGCCCTCCTTGCTAGCCTCCTGATCTCATTCATATAAACCTCAATGTTTTCGCCACACCATCTCTTAGCACACAGCTGACTGAAAGCAACGAATGGGTTTTCTCTGAATACTCCTCTTAATTTTTTCTTGATTTCCTCTGCAGACCCCTTCTCTTACTGACTGAGTTCCAGATAAACAGCCAGAGCCTCTTTCTCTAGTAGCATCGGCAGCAGTGATTCCTCATTCTTTAGCTTTTGAGTTTTGACCACTAATTCGACTTTCAAAATCCACGACTCCAAATCTCCCACGCAGCCAAAAGGCTTTACCCCGTCAAAAATTTTGAAGCTGTTCGAAGTCATTTCGAATTTTTCTTTAGCCCGGATAGCTTGTAGGAACAAGTAAACCAACCTTCTTGTTTGATAGTTAATTGTAGAAAACATAAAAGAAATAAACATATAACAAAATTAATGCGGAGCTACATAATGAATAAATACATCAATAATCCTACATGTTTAATCAGTATTTTCACTCTCTCCCAAGGGATACTGTTGCAAACTTGGGGCCTTCTATGCGTTCTTATGTAGATCATATTCTGGTGCACCTTGACTCTTTGTTTTTGGCTCCTACGAATCAACAGGAGGTGGCAGATATTATTGGGTGCCTGAAGGATTCGAATAATCTTAATGATATCCCTGTTAAATTTTTGAAGATGGCTAAGTGGTGGTTTTCGGGTCTTTTGAGCGATCTGTTCAACTGCTGTCTCGTACATGGAGTCTTTAATTATTCTCTGAAGCGTGCAAGAGTTGTTCCTGTATTTAAATCTGGATGTAGGTTTTGTCTGAGTAACTTTAGATCCATATCAATACTCTGTGATATTTCTAAAATATTTGAAAGGCTTCTGTTTGTTAGACTGAGTAACTACTTTTCTGGTAACAATTTAATATCTAATAATCAATTGGTTTTTCTAAGGGCGTGAGTACTGTACGCAGGGCCATTTATAAGAGTAAGCATGAAGGACTCGAGGCTTTTTCAGGACAAGTTGCCTATGTTGCTGGTGTTTTCGTGTGACTTAAGTTAAAGGCGCGCCTTTGACACAGTTAAGTCATGATATCACGCTTGCTTCATAAACTTTATAGATATGGTGTTAAGGGTCTTGCCTCATGGACTTTTTAAGATCGCGTACCACCTGCACCAACAGACCCAATTTGTTCAGAATGCAATGGTGAGAGTTCCCCTGTGTTTCCAGGGTTGATGGTTGGTCGTGCCTGCCAGGAAAGCTCGTCTGAGCCTCCCTCTTTAAGGTATTTATATTATAATCTTGAAATCTGCCTTTTTGTGACATTTGGTCCTTCGTTTTGTACGCAGATAACATTGTAGCTTCTTAAAAGACTTGATAATAAGCCCCTTCTTGGCTCTGCTTCATGGAGCGGAAGTTGGAATTGTTTCCTTGATTGGTCGTAGAGTTTAACGAGGCTCTCTCTTAATGCGGCAGAAAACAAATGCTATGCTTGTTTACACCTGTTGCCAGGATAGAACAGTGAGGAGTCTTGGAAGGTGGAATGAGAGTGTATTGATAAGGCTTAGCGTTTTTTTAAATATCTCTGGATTGTGATTTGATTGAGAGTCTTAAATTTCTGTGACGAATCGTCAACCTGACAAATATCAAATTTCCTCACGACTTTCTTTGAAGTCATTTGTTCGCAATCAGGTAAGGCTTTTGGTTCACATGAACTGGCTAAAACTGTGTACTTTTAGTATTAGTTTCATTCTACGTTATTCTATGCTGTGCGTCTTGGGGGGATACTTGGTTTCCTTCACTGCGAAGAAGACCGAATTACAGGCTATTCAATGAACAAGATATATTAGAAGGTCATTGTTGCCTTAGTATGTTTGATGCTGCGTCCACACTTCTGATATTTAAATAAGAATGTTGGCATACTTAAAGTAAAGTGACGTTTATAAGCTAAGACTCGTTGAAATTGCATATAAAAATGATAAATTACCATTACTTTTTCCTGAATATTTCCCCGTTGCTTCAGGTCCATAATGGTCCAGCTATGAATTGCACCTGTCTAGCCACTTGAATTTTTGTACTGCCATTTCCTAGAGTTGACAATGTTAAACTGAATTATTTATATTCCTCCGTTTTGGGTTTGGAATTCTCCTAATCATTGAATGAAATAAAGTTGTTCTCCTACGTCTAGTTCACTTGTAAGAGGAAGATTTAGTCGATGACTTTACTTAGCAAGGACGTATTGAACTTTTACTTAATTTCAAGGGCTGCTAGAGTGTGTGAATTTTTTTGCCCGAAGGGTCATGCCTGATCTTGCATCGTGGGCATTCTCGAGAGGATGTTGACCAAATTTATGTTATATTTTTATTGTGTTTGCTACTATTTTAGGCCTCCTGTCATATTTATGTATGGGGTCATATTTTTTGTACTTTTTTGTAATTTTTGAGAATATTATATATATATTATATATATAAATATATATATATATATATATAGTAGTATATATATATATATGATAGGTAATACCGTATCCGTATGATATATATAGTATGTATAATAGTATTATATTATATATATAATATATATTGATATATATATATATAGTATATATATATATATATAGTATGATTAAATAGTGTGAAGTTATGTTAGGATGGTGAGCAGCTGGAACAAGTGTCTGAAGTTTAAATATTTAGGATATATGTTGGATGAGAAGGAAGACGGATGATGCAGAGTGGTAGTAGGAAGTTGTGAATGACAGGAAGGTGGCTGGAATCAATTAAATCGTTGTGAATGTAAAGGGACTCAAAGTCTTGAGTGTGCTAGGGTCTTCATGAGGGTATGTTGTTACCTGTTGTTAATGTATAGTTGAAACTATGGTCTGGAATAGAAGTATAGATCTAAGGTTCAATGGTGTTCAGATGGAGCAATCTAGGGAAGTGCTGGTGTGTGAGAGAAATTGATAAATGAGGAATGAACTTATTAGAGAGTTGTGTTGGTGTGAAGAGAAGGGGCTAAATGAGAGAATATAATGAAAGTATGTTGAGATGGTTTGTCATATGGAAAGGATGAATGATAGTTCGTTGTTAAGTGGAATGTTATAGTGGGGAGTGTGGGTTGGGAAACCGACCGGGCCTTGGGTAGACCGAAGAAAAAGTGGATTGAGTCAGTAAAATGATGTATGTTTGAAGAGAGAAATGTGAGTTGGTAGAGGTCGAGAAGAAGGGTGTTTAACAGAAGTGAATTGGCGGGGGATTTGTGTAGGGGTGTAATGGTGTGGCCCAAGCCTGGGCCAAGGGTGAACCCTTAATTGACGATCTTACCATGGTGAGGGGTTCCGTCGCTGTCCCATAAGCTTTAGGGTGGATTTTCTGACTGGCGACGAGTTTCTCACTAATAAATGGGTACTTGAGGGGGCGGTTAAGGCTGGGCTTTTCTTTTCCGACTTTTGTTCATGTTCTTCTACTGCTTTTTCTTTTCCGATGCTCGTCACGCACCTTACTCTCATTCTTGGGAAAAATAGAAGGTAGATAAACGAAGAAGAATATATAGTAGTATATATATCTAGTATATAATAGCCTTATATATATTACTATATATACTATTTATATATATATATATATATACTTATATATATATATATATATATATATATATATATATATATATATATAGTATATATATATATTTATTATATATATAAGTCAGGCCGCAGTTTTACACGGGGGAAGCACAGGAGGCGGGGCCTCCTCTAAAAAAAAAGTAAAAGCAAATAATGTAAGAAAATAATTCAATTTACTTTTATTACTTTTTAAAATAATGTTAAAATGTTTTTTACAAATGAACGCTAATTTTGCATTAAAATCATTTATTTTCCTCCCCGAAACATTATTTTCCATAAGGATCATTAACTGGAGGAATTTCGATTTGTGGCCTCCTAGAGAGCGTAATTATAATGCTTTCAAAACACTGGTTGTCAAGGGCAACGTAAAAGAAACCTAATTCTTATTTTATTGTCTATTTTGAGAATTTTTTCCAACAAGGCCTCCTCTCGAAAACGTCATAAATTGACTCCTCCCAAAATTGGCAACACTACTACATAAATAGAGTTGCCAGTTTGCAATAAATATGCGAAACTAAATTAAATAAGAAAACTAATTTTTTTTTTTTTAATTGAATTAAAAACAAAATCTTATTTAATATATATAATATATACTATATATTAATATATATTATACTTATTACTATATAATATTATATATATATATATATATATATATATATACTATAATATATATATATATGAGAGAAGAGAGAGAGAGAGAGAGAACGAGAGAGAGAGGAGAGAGAGAGAGAGAGGAGAGACGAGAGAGAGAGAGAGAGAATGAGAGGAGAGAGAGGGAGAGAGAGAGAGAGAGAGAGAGAGAGAGAGAGATGAGCGAGAGAGAAAAAAAAGGAAGAAAGGAAAACGGAAGGGAAAAAAAGAGAGAGAGAGAGAAAGAGAGGAGTAGAGAGAGAGAAGAGGGAGAGAGAGAGAGGAGATGAGAGAGAGAGAGAGAGAGAGAGAGAGAGTAGAGAGGAGAGAGAGGAAGAGAGAGAGAGAGAGCAGAGAAGCAGAGAGGAAGAGGAGAGACGACGAGAGAGAGACGAGACGAGTAGAGAGGAGAAGAGAGAGAGAGAGAGAGAGAGAGAGAGAGAGAGAGAGGAGAGAGAGAGAGAGAGAGAAGAGAGAGAGAAGAGAGAGAGAGAGAGATGAGAGAGAGAGAGAAGAAGAGAGAGAGAGAGAGCAGAGAGAGATGAGAGAGAGAGAGATGCTAAGTTAAGGAGGTAAAGGGGCAGTTATGATTATAAATTATTATATATTATAAATTTAATTGCAATAACAGCAGCATAATGAGAGTGATGCAACACTTCAACAGCTAGAAAGAGAGAGAGAGAGAAAGAGAATCAGTAATTTGTTCAAGCCATTATAAGAGAAACTTTTATGAAATAAATGATATTCCATCCATCATCAGGCGCTCCTCGGCTGCGTCGTCCCACGCGTGAGGGCAAGATTTCTACAAATTTATGCGGCGCATAACCCTAAAGTTAGGGAATCCACAACGAAATTCCTTTATTCTTCCAAATAAGTTTTCTGCTGCGAAGAAGCCCTTAGGATTCTTTCTTTTACAAAAAACTGGCCATATTTGCCGACATCTTTTTTCGAACAGAGTCATATTTTTTGTTGTAGTGAATTATACGTGATTCGTATGACCAAACAAGATGCTGAATACTCTTTCGGGTGAACAAAGGTGTATCACGGTCGAAATCTTTTAAGACAACCAGATGCGTGGAACAACTGATTCACAAGATCGGTTTCCTGAATCTTATACGAGCTTTTTAAGGTTTCTGATCGCCACCACCCATTCCACGCCAAACCACGGGGCGCAGCAATGCTGTTCGAAAAGTGCGTTTTCAATTTCCTAAAATCAGGGCAGACTGGTCAAATTGGCCCTACTTTCCCCAAGAAACAGAACTCTTAAATTAAGTTATGCAAATCATCCATCCCTGAGTAAGAAGATTTAATACCTAAATAAGTTCTCAGAAGAAAGAGGGAGAGAAGATATTGACTCTTCTTTTCAAGTATTATAGTTGGTGGACGTACTGTTAACATGCATTTGTATCCCCTTTTCATATATATATATATATATATATATCACGTACTATATTATATATATATAATATATATATAAATATATTATATTATATATAATATATAACTATATATATACTAATATATTATATATATATGAAATTACTCTTTACTATTCTATGCCTAGTAGTTAGAAAAAACTAATATTATATGTCTTGTCGGTAGCGGGTGAGTTTCGATTATGAAAGATATAAATAGATGAGACTAATCATAGATATTATTATTGTTTCAGAAATTGTAGAAATAAATGATTACATTAATAGATGTAAAGGTAAAGTAAAAATAACCCTATACAGAGGCCCGCAGGCTTTAACATTACAGAAGATTTAAAAGTCAAAGCAGCAGAATTAGGAAACACCTACAATAAAGATCTTAACAAAGAAGAGCACAGAGGAGACGATCAAGAATATAAGAATAAAAAGGAATAGAGAAAACAAATTTAGCCGAACGAGCAAAAATGGACCATAATCAAATAATAGAAGAACCAAAGCAAGAAAAACTAGGTTCGCGCGCAACCAATAGGCAAGCAAACCAAAGGAACACCAAGGAAATAAGACCAGCAACCAAAAGAAATAACCAGAACGAAAGGAATAACTGACAATAGGAAATATTTCTAGACCAAAAGATAAGATCATCATCGATATTTAGAAATGGGTTACACCACACCTTCGCATCCGTTTCCCATCGTATATCATTCATAATCATATCGAAACAATCATTAAGGAAACATCAAGTTACAAAAAACAACAGCAAGATATCTACTACAAATCGGACCTTCTCCCTACCTTAGAACCCTGAGAGGTAATGCTACTCCACGATATTTATCAAGGTGCGCCCACTCTGCTTGCCGAAAAAATATCTCAGAATTGATACTCTACGCAAAGAACAGGAATGCCCTACCCTTCTTCAGGGAAAGGTAACGAATGACCGGAAAGTCTTTGGAAGTGGAGAATCGAGTGGAGGATTGGCTTGATCTACGTGGAAAGAAAAAGTAAAATATCCTGGTTTTGGCCGAATACGTCTAGGCAAAACAACTGAGATAAAGCCTACGAAATAATGTATATGCTCGATTCTAGAAAAGAGAAGAGTTAAAGACATGGTATAAAGGAAGGAGTAGAAATTTGGATATTAAAAACCTGGAATGCAGTAGACTAAAAAAATGACAGTCAGGAGTGGAAAATAAATTTCGGAGAAACCATGAATTGATCTGATTGAAAGAAGAAACAGATGAAACCCATGAAACGATTATATACTTACTAGTGATACCTGCAAAAAATATTCCCAGGGGAATCGCTGAAAATGGCGGGAGGTGGTAAATGTAACGGCAAGACTGAGGAAGTCATCTTCTGGGACAAGCAAAATTGAATTCAAATGATCTTCATGTAGCATTGGGAGCCTGCGGCAAGGAAGAATATAGTTATGGAAATATTAAAAATGTACTCACACGCATTTTTCAGGAACAAAAGGAAAAAGTAGAAGAGAATAAAGAAGACTGTTGGATGGAAGGAGACAAGAAAAATCCGGTTAACAAGAAATATGGAACTATTACTAAATGTTTTAAGTGCAGATCAGAAACACATTGGGCGAACAAATGTCCAGTGAATACGAGATCGTGTTATATTTGCAACTCAAGAGAACATTGGGCAATAGATTGTCCAAAGAATTGGAAGAATAAAGGAAAAATAGAACAAACAGAAAGAAATAGAGGTAATCACAGAGAAGAGATAAGATACGTTTGGCAAATGAAAAACTCGTCGAAGAACAAAAAAGTTTGGACGAGAACTCCAAAATGAAATATACGGCATAATAGACTCCGGGAGTGCAAGAACAGTGTTGCGGCAATTTTTTATATGGAAAAGAATTTTAAGTAGATTACTAAAAGAACAAATTGAAAATGTCTAATAATATATGAAGATCCACCGCCCCTCACACTGATGTTCTCATTTTGGAGAAAACAGTATGTAAAGGGGATAAAGCAACCGTAGATATTACCTACAAATTACATGGGAACAAACGTCGAGTATAGAACTACATAATAGAAGAAACGTTTCCCGGTTTGATTGGAAAGGAAACTGTTGAGCAGAAAATAGAGGCAGTTATAGACTGTCATAAGGAATTAGTATAGCAAAACACGGTTTTTAAGATACATAATATCATGTAGGGGAAGAATGAAAACAGATCTGAAGATCTCATTGATTAAGAAAATGGAACCGCACAAGATGTGGCTTGGAATAGACAGAGAGTGGTGGACCAACAAGGAAATAATTGGAAAAAGAATAGAAAAACTGCATTTACAATTCGGACATGCTAGTAGTGGAAAATTAATTGGAATTTGTAATGATGCATATAAGAAGAATGAAGAGTATCAAAGATTTAAGAAGACCTTGGAAGAGAAAATAAAAGAAGTAGTGGGCAAGTGCGATACATGTATAAAATATAAAAGAACTCCGGCTAGGCCAATAGTTGGAATGCCTATGGCAAAAGAGTGTGAAAAAGTACTGTCACTCCTGTTAGGAGAAATAGAAAATAGAAGATTTTTAATGATGGTTGATGAAGCAGCCAACTATTGTCAGGCAGCATGGATAAAAGATAAAAATCCACTGACAGTGGTAAAAGCATTTATAGGGAAATGGCTGTCTGTACTCGGAATACCTAGGAAAATTTTATCAGACAATGGGTTCGGAATTTCCAGATGAAGAAATGAAATCCTAACGGAAAAATTTGGAATGGCACCATTATGGCAAACACCATCAGCAAAGCTCCCCTGGAGTAATGGATAGCATGTGAAAATGGTGGGGGGATTTGGGGGTTTTGGGAAAGAACGGAGTGAGGAAATTGAGAGATGTTCTTTACTCAGTCAGGCTGAAAGTAAAGCACGGGAAGTGTCAATCGCAACCAAAGAATAACTTATAATGGAAAAGATGGTGAGTATCACCTAATGCCAGTCATAGTTTCGTTTGGGAAAAAACAATTACAACATCCCAGAGTATACAAACGAGAAATAACACGGAATGATTAATGAAAATGCATATGACACACTCCTCTGGGAATCTTACACAAGAGAGCAAAGGCCTAGAATAATACATGTTACAACAGAGACGGGCTGTCTTGATAAGAGTTAACACAAGCCCTCTTGTCCCAACACCTCAGTAAGAGATACATCAGTGGGAACGAAAGCAGAAATACCGGAGATCCTTGTGTATCTATACAAAGAAACATGTCGAAAACATGTTGGAGAGGTCCTTGCAAAGTTCATCGGTTAACGAATGGAAAGACCGTAGTAGTGAAACATGGGGGCACCCTACGAGAAGTAGCCAGAGTGCCACCTATCACGAGAGAATCACAAACAAAACAGTCAACTAGTGAAGAAGAAAGAGAAAATCGTCACGAACACCAAGCAGAGAAGGAATACAGAGATGATACAATTGCGTCTGACACACAGACACGGTTCGCTGGACCTGGCTTTCGAGCCCCTAAAGCCGGTCCCGCGATGAGCCACGGAGCTAGACGCCATCGAGAAGGAGACGCTACTCGCTGAAGCGCTCGTAAGGCGGGGCTGTGCCTTGCTAGTCGCGCAGCACCGCACCCGAAGGCGGTGCGACGGACTCAACGCGCAAGACTGGCCCCCGACCTTAGTCCGACCTATGGCGAATTCAGATCCGCAAACCAGAACCCTCGCAATCTTCACGGACGACCCGACCACGCAACCCCGCCGACAGACGCATGAACCAAGGCAGGCTGACAGCAACAGACGCCGAGAACATCAACCCGCTGGCAGAACCGGTGGCGACGATTGCGGGTAGCACTCTCCTATGCACGCGCCACGTTGTTCAGGCGGAAAGAGAGAGCAGCCAGAAGGAAGACGAATCCGGCACAGCCCACGCACTACATGAATGGAGGTCCCACCGCCCCTCGCACAAGTATGAGCTGGGATAACACCGACAAACTAGGCCCACAAAATGGGCTCAGCATAGCTAGCAAACACATCATATGATTTAGAAATCATGGAAGATGAGAATGGATTACGATTTATGAGATTCCCAAGATATAAACATATAGGATTTGGCGGGATGAAATACTGGGTTAGGTGGGTCACGGATGTCGCGGCTGACAATCCGGAAAGCGGCAGATCTACCCATAGAGCAAAAGATGAATGACACTTTAGTACGCCCTGGAAAAACGAAGGAGGTTGTAGTACGTACGAGTCTGGTACACCCAAGAAGAGGATATGCAAAAAGCGTATTACGCTAGAATGGATCATTACAGCCGCCGGCTCAGCCCCTCGCGATGCTGCGCCGTCACATCACCCCTGCATGTTTCCGCATCGTACACACATCTCCCGCTCTTGTCCAAATGGAGATCAGAAAAAAAACGGAAGAAGAAAAATCAAAGCCCGTCTTGTTGCTCGACGGTTTTGAGGAACAAGGAGAATTTAAACAACTGATTCACGATCAACGAGTGCCAACCGAATCATGCTAAGAAATGTGTCTGTGCTGTAATTCAGAGAAAGAAATGGATTGGAATCGCAAAACATTGATATTAAAAACAGCTTTCATCTAGCAACTAGGCGTAAACCATAGAGAGAAATTGGTATTTAAAACCCTCCAAGAGAAGCAAAAACCAACTACCTATGGAAGTTGAAGAAAACCTGTGTACGGTTTAAAAGACGCAGCGAGAATATGGTACGAAAGCATCATGGACATAATAAAATCTCACTTGGAGGAACAAAGAGCAAGTTGGAACCAACTATAGTATTTGGAGGAAATAACCGCCCGAATCATCGGCCTATGTGCAACCTGTGATACCAGATATTTGCATATGGAGGGTATCTGAGTTCCGCGCAGCGCCAAGAAATAAATGAACTCTGCTAGACTAAAGGGGGACCAAGCTTGCGCAATGAGGAAGAGAGTTGGAAGGAAATTTTTTTTGTGTTACATTGGTTTGAATGTGGATCAACAAAATGAGGAAATTATCCTAGAGCAGAAATTCCTATGTAAGAAATATGAAAGTACCAGATAAAAAAGATTTAAGGAAGAGAGGATATTAAATAAAGAAGCAACAAACAGAATACAGATCAATGGTTGGACAATTAAACTGGATAGCTCAACAAACCAGACCAGAAATATCTTACAATGTAAGTGAAAGAAGTAAATTTTGTAAAACGGCAACAACAACTCACGAAAAAGTAATAAAAATTATAGAACAAGTAAAAAGAAAAGGAAACCAGAATAATCATTCCTACCCCTTAAGGGTAGAAACAAAATTGGAAATCTTTCTGATGCTCTTTAAATAACCGTGGAAATGGACAATCGTCAAATTGGGGTACATAATAAGTAGTAGTAGATGGTATTTAACTCAACAGAGTCCCTTATAATTTTGGAAATCAAAGGTGGCAAAGAGACTGGGCACGAGATCCCACTTAGAGCGGACGGCCATTGGTTTAGGTGAGGCTCGCCGATCCGCTGGAATATGCATCTGAAAGCCTGCGTTTTGCGGCGCGACAGAAGGTAATCTGAACCGGAAAACTACCAATATTCCGGATCGCGGCAAGCGATCGTCTAATGCCGGTTGCACAATCCCCCTGTAGGAGGCAGCTCACACTCCAAGCTTCGGCAGTACTACAATAAACAGACTCGAGAAGTACGATATGCCGCAGTACATGCTCGAAAGCAAATACTCGCATCGAGGAAAAACGAAAGCTAGAAGGAAATCCATCAATATGGAGAAGAATGCGACAGGGAACCAGATACCGCAAGCTCCTTACACAAACATCAGCAGGTGTTAAGATTAAGAAAATATAGCTGAAATATGTTAACAATGTAATAACTGTATAATGCAAGACATAGCCTACACTCACTTAGCAACGAGGAAGTAACATGATATAAGGAAGAACGAACAGAAAATACGAGAAAATAATAGAAATAAACAAAAAAAAGAGAAAAAAGAAAACACGAAAACTAATGAGTTGAGCTGTTGCATAAATTACTTTGATATTCTATGCCAGCTAGTTAGAAAAAAACAAATATACTGTACTCGTCGTAGCGGGTAGTTGATTATTGAACATATAATAATGATGAGACTAATATGGATATTATTATTGTTTCAGAAATTGTAGAATTAAATGATTAATGATTAAATAGATGTAAAGTAAAGGTAAAAATAACTATAAGAGTCGCAGGCTTTAAATATAACGCCCTTTAGGTATTTTTTCTTTTCTTTTCAGTTTAATTGATATGACATTTATAAAGATTTACAAGAGACAAGAGAACACAACAAGAATTATAAGAATAGAAAAGGCAATAGACGAAAAACAATTTACTGCAAGAAAAGGACATAATAGTACATAGAAAGACCGAAAGATAGGGCAAGGTTGCGCTCGCAACCAAAGGACAGCCAACCAAAGGAACAACCCAAAGCGAATATAACCAGACCACCCAAAAGAAATAACAGACAGAAGGAATAACTCAGAAATAGAATATATCTAAGACAAAAGGAATAGATCATCATCATATTTACATGTTACACCGTTTTCCCATCGTATAATCATGTCATTAATCATCATCAACAATCTAAAACGGACTCAGTTTACGAACACCCACACGAGATACTACTCACACACTTCGGACCCTTGCCAACCTTTCGAACGGAGGTAAGTTACCACGAAATTTATCAATACTAAATTTTTTGGTTGAGTCAATGTATAGGGGCCCAGCACGGCTCGCTTCACACGGCCAAGAATACGTGCCACCCCACACCTGAGTCTGAAAAATCCACCATCAATGGGCTTGGGTTCCTGCATGTACAATATCTTTGTAATGGCCTGGGCAAAATTTGAATGGCGGAAGGATTGTTGTCCCAAAAATAAATAACATTGTACCTCCTTAACATTATATAAATAGTCCCTAATATTCACAGTAACACTCCAAATCATAGTGTTGTCAATTACGGAAGAATATTCGCTGCTTCTTGGAGGTACAATAGAAAATAGAGTACTACTAAAGTGGGAAGAATCAGATAAGTTATGGGATAATCTTTTAGAAGGTTCTATGGACCACAAAGTAGGAAAAGATGACGGAGAAATAGGGCCAGTTGGGGACAATCCAATGAAGATATGTCGACAGATTGGGGGGTAACTGGCGACGGCAAAGAAATCTGCAATAGATGGGCAGGAAGGGTCCCATGACATATAGTGGACTGAGTGATATTGGTGTGGACAATATGGAAGCATGCAAGTATCACCTCGTCTAAGCGGTTCGTCGGGTGGGAAGAAGACCATCACCGATGTCCGCTTTAAAAGCTTTCAAGTTTTCGCTCCCCGCTGATTATTTGCTGTACCAGCACCTCTCGACACAACAAGTATTCCGAAAGCCCTTCGGAGAGCAGGAATAGTAATCAGTTGATTGGAGGCGACCTGTCGAATGACAACTGGAAGCTACCTTGAAAACCAGCTCCGAAAAGAAAAGGTTGCGCATTTGGCCTCTCTATAGCGAATTTCCTCTGCCATTACCGTCTACCATGAGCAGGGATGCCCGAGGAATAAAATGCATTGGTTTCTTACTGAGAGTGGAGCAGCGCCGAAATAAATGTGTTGTACCGGCGGAGTACCCATTGTGTTTTTTACGAATAAGGGGTTTTACAAAGCGCTTGGAGGGGGCGCTGTACGAATCTGAATAAGATGACATAGAGTCGGCCGTCTTGGTCGGCTAAGTAAAAACGCAGGCACATAAAATTGAGAAAGGCAATCATTATAGCCAATTAACTGTCTGCTGGTAAAAATGAGAGCATGAGGGGAGAAGGCGTGTAATGGAGAAGTAGCGGTGTCAGGAAAGAAGAAGATGCCCCAACAGTTGTCCCATGTTTCGCTAGAGCCGTCAGTTAACCACTGGAGGTAAATTAAACCGTGAACTCCACGGATGAGACAGGAAATGAATGCCTCTTAACAAGGCAGCAGGGCTAGCCGCTAGGATCTGGAGAGCAAGGGGTCAGGGCCCAGCAATGGTGGGACGCAGGGAAGAAGCACAAGGTACATACTACTTTCCGTCATAGAGAGAAAGGCAACACCTTTTGCAAAGGGAAGGTTAAGGAAATTAAGCGTGTTGATCCAAACTGTGTTTGCACACCTGGCCAGTAATTAGGATTTCAGAGGTATCCGTCCCTGCACGAATCCGGCTGTCAGAGCAGACAGATATCGGGCGTTGAAAAGCGAAGGTAACTTGTGCACATGATGTATTCGCCTTCGAAAGAGAGAGTGCATCAACAACATTGGATTCAACCTCTTTAAGAAGGCTCCTCGGGGGACGAATCGGAAGGCCCTTAAAGTGGAGTACGGTCGCCTCGTTTTGGATGGGATCTAACAGGTGTAGTAGAGTTGGGGAGGCCTGACCATATACTACACAGCCATAGACCAGCTTCGATCGGATTATTGCAATATAGAGACGCAAAAGGGACTTGCGATCAGTACCCCAAGATTTCAAGCCGAGATGACGTAATAGGTCAAACGCGAGATGACAAGTCGTTTTCAGGAGTTTGATATACGGTGCGTATGTAAGTGGTCATCTAGAATGAGTCCTAGAAATTTGACTTGTGAAGTTACAGGAATGAGCGAACCATATAAGGTTAGGTTCGCGGGAGGAAGGTGGCAGGTTCTTCGATT
>JABUQX010046988.1:0-37500 GCA_015478945.1 Trachelipus rathkii
TTTGATAATTTAATTTCCGCAACTCTCTTTGACTTTCTTAAACTGGTTAAATTCATCTCCAATTTTCCTGCTTTAGAACGACCGGAAAGAAAATTAGAGAAAAAGATAGATACCGAAAAAAATAAGTTTTGAAATCAATGCTTCGTGCTAGACTATATCGTTGCTATTTTTTTCTTTGTTAGTATAAATATAGAAACTATCATAAACTCTTAAAAGCTTTAGCACTGTACTGTATTAATTTTGTTTCCTACCTTCAAACAAATGGGCTTCCCTCTTCAAACACATATTTTTTTCAATCACAACTTCTTCAACATAACTGAAAATCAGAGAGAACACTTAGATGAAAACATAGCCTAATCTCTCGAACATGCCGAAATTTTAAGATAAGTTTTTAGTGTTTTACCTTTTTAACATTTTAAGTTTTACGTATTTAATTTATTCATTAATGCAGCTTTTAGCCTTTTTTAAAGTTTTAATTAGAATTATTGGTATCCGTTTTTTTTGGGTTAAATTTAAGTTCGTAAGTTAGCGAAGCTGTGCGAGTGTGTGTATGTGATTTTTAACGTTTAAGGTTTTATTTACTTTACATATTTATCAGATTACTGATTTAGTTGGTCTTGTCTCTATTTTTATAATCATATATTTTAATAATTTTTATTTTTAAGGTTTCAGAGCGTTTTTTTTTTCTTATCTTTGCTTTATCTTTTTTGTACGTGATATGTGTGTGTTTGTTGTGTGGGCGCGGTTTTTTTTTAATAAAAACCAATTCGTAGGCTTTTTTGGGTGGGATGTGTATGGTCTATTGTGTGTGTTTGTTTGTGAGGCTGTCTGTTTAAATGACTGAACAGAGAAGAGTAGGGGTGGGCGCAGGCTGGGTTCTCTATTGACTCTTGCCAACGTTCGTGGCCTGAAAGATAACCATGAATCTGTGGAATATCACCTCGCTAACCTCTACCTAACATTTTACCTTCTGTCTGAGACCCAGCTAGCCAGGGATTCTTTTTCACTAAACTTAATATCTCCAACTATAATCTTTTCTTAATTTACAACATAAGATGGTGGTTTCTGTGCCTATATAAACAATTAATCTCTGCCTGTACAACGTCTTGAGAATCTTTGAATCTCCTAATTTCGATGTTCTGTGGCTTAAAATCTTTTCTCCCTACTACTACCATTATCTTGTGTTTCTGCTACTGCCTCCCTAACGGAAAAGATTTTCACCTCCTTTTTTTGAATATCTTACCACTCTCATGAGACTGTACTTCTTCCCATCCAAATGCTGAAGATTTCTATTTAGGGGATTTCAACGTACATCTACCTGAGTGGTTGGCTCCTCTCATACTGATGCAGGGGGAGAGGAGGCCATTCATAATTCTCAACGATCTGGAACAGTTAAATTAAAGAAACTACACACATACCAGATCGTCCTAACCAATTCTTGAACACGCTTGTTTATGTTTCAACCACTACTCCTGCCTCGATATAAATACACCATTTTCCTCTTATTGGTATTTCTGACCACAATCTTGTAGCTCTTAATTTTAAAACTTTTCTCCAGCAGTCCACCATGCATGCCACAAACGTACTTTCTGGCATTTAATCGGCCTATTGGAGTCGTTGCGTCGTTCTTTGCTAACTATTCTTGGATGAATCCTGCTTTGACTCGGAGGACGCTTCGGTCACCGCTGAAAAAGGGTAGGGATCGTAATCGTCGAGGGTATGAGCGGGTTCATTCCATCTTCAACTAAATCTTTTTCTCAAAAATCCATGGGTTCGATGGGGAATGCTCTCGCTCTATTCAGGAGAGAGACATTGCCTATCGGCAATAGAAAAACTCTCGTTTCCTACTAATCACTCTTACTAATTTCCATTCTCCTCGGAATCGTGGCAGAGCTATTATTCGACAGGCTAAGCGCGCTTTCCACTAAAAGAAAGTGCGACAGCCTACTTGGCTCTCCACTGATAAAAAATTTCTGCCTCTTGTCAAAAACATCTTAAACAACTTTTGTAAATCTGCCCTTTCTCCTCTTATCACTCTGACGGGTTCTGTAGCTAACTCTCCTACTGAAAAAGGTATCTCTTCGGCTCCTTTTTTCATCTAATTCTACCTGGACGATTTCGGCCATCCATCCTCCTGCTTCTTCTCCTCTCAGGTTTCCCTATGCCTCTTCCCGCGATTACGGCCAAATGGAAAAAAAATTTCCCGGGGGTTTTTGATCGAGTGTGTGAGATCATGAGATCTATGGAGGTCAGGAAGGCTAGTGGCCCGGATGGCATTCCTCCCCGTGTTTTAAGGGAGTGTGCTTCCGAGCTGGCCATGTCCTCGTCCAACTCTATTCTCTATGCCTTAATACTAGTACATTTCCTCAAAGTGCTGGAGGTGCTCATTTGTGAAACCAAAGCTCGAAAAAGGCAGCCGCTCTGAATACTTTTAACTATCAACCTATAGCCCTTACTTGTATTCTTTCTAAAGATTGTCGAAACCTCTTCTTAACTCTCATTTCCTGGGATCATCTGGAGTGTCATTCCCTTCTTTCAATCATCAGTATGGCTTTTCGACGCTCGAGGTCAAACTGGTGACATACTATCCTATTCTTACTGATTTATGGTCTTCTGCCTTTTGGGACTATGGGGAGTCTTTGGGTGGTGGCACTCGAAATATCAAAGGCTTTTGATCGAATGTAAGGGCATGCGTCGCTACTCTCTAAGCTCCCTTTCTATGGGTTATTCTTAATTCTATTTGCTTTATTCTTGTCCAGTTTTCTCTTAGATACGCTCCATATCACACTCGTTGATGGAGCGACTTCTTCTCCTTTTCTGTTAATTGGGTGTTCCTCAAGGTTTCTGTTTATCTCCAAATTTTAATCTTACTAATTCATCAACGATCTCTTCAGATGCACTTCTACTCTGTTCACTCTTATGGCGATGACCCCTAAACTCTCTATTCTTCCACTCATTCAAATCTGCTCCCTTTGCATCCTAAGAGTTTGCATCTAAAGTTGCTTCACGATTCTATTCTTGCCGACCAGGATGGGATTCCGGTGGGGCACCACAGCAACCTTTTAAAATTCAACTCTTTGAAAACTCAACTACTTTAACATCTCCTCTCAAAAACACTTCTCAACTTTCCTATTTTTTTCGCCGGTTCTAACGTCTCACCTGTTGCAACATAAACATCTTGGTCTGAACATAAACAAAAAATTATTCTTTACAAAAAATAAAAATCATAACGGTGCTAAGGTGGCTCAAAGAACTGGGAGTTCTGTTTCAGGTTGCGGGAATTTTTTTCTTCTTGCAGAGCTACTCAGTTTATATAAGGGCTTTTCGCCCTTGTTTGAGTACTGTGTTCTCACATCTGGGGGGGGGCCTCCGGCTCCACCCTTCTATTGGATAAGTTGAGTCTAAAGCTGAGAGATAAATTAACTGTCCCCTACTTTCTAATCTCTTGACCCTCTATCTCTGCGACGTGACGTTGGCGCACTATCTCTTTTCTATATGTACTACAACGGTAGATGCTCAAAGGAGTTGGCCACTCGCATTCCACCTCCATTGCGTCGCCCTCGCAATACAAGGGGTGCCATGCTCTCGCATGAATTTTGCGTGAGCATTGAAAATCCAGACTCGTTCGTTGTGGTGGTCCTCCTTTCTTTCCAGCCACTTCTGTTCTGTGGAACTCCTTGCCATCTTCTGTTTTTCCTACTGTATTTAATCTTCCTCTCTTTAAAACCCACGTCTGCGCACACCTGAGAGATTTGCGTTAGGTTTGGGCTTGGGTGGGCTTTTCTGTATTTTAATTCCTGGCCCCGCGCCTTGATTTCTTCAGCCGTGACCTGTGCTAATCTGTAAATAAAAAAACAAAAAAAAAACTGTAAACTGTAAACTGTAAACACTGTAGACTGTAAACTCAAAACTTTTTGGTCTATAGAGTTTTCATTTTCTTAGATTTCAATCATTTCAATTTCTAAAGTTCTTTTTCAATTTCAAATAGAGAAAGGCATATCCCAATCTTTAAATGAATGTTCCTTATTTTAAGGACTACGATTTACATACTCCTAGCTTTGACGACACATTATGCTTTTACAGGAAGTTACCATCAAATCAAAATCAGAAGTACTCACGCTTTTTGAATCAACCAAAGCCTATTTTGTAAATTCGACTGGAAAAGCTGAAAAGTACCCAACAGTTCTAGATTTTGCGGTAAGTTTTAGTTTTTCTTTATTTATTCCAATTTTTTTTCATAATTTTTAATTTTACGGTATTATATTTGAATTTAATGGTCTTCAAAGAAGACACTGCTCAGAAGTAAGATAAAAAAAATAATTATGAACGAACCATGGTTATACGAGCACATGATGTTTACACATATACAATATGGGAAATACAAATAGTAGGTTTTAATTAAGGAGACAAAAATATTTTTTAGATTGTATGAATCATGATTATATTATTTTAAATATTTATTAGTTTGTTAAAAAAAATATCTTTCTTGAACATCCTGTAATATTTCTTGAATGATTATAATGGAGAATGTGAATCCTTTTATTATTAGAATACTTCTTAGCGGATTCGTGTCATGCTACATCATAGAACTGGAAGAGTATGACGCGCATTCTCACCACGCAGCAACAAACGTGTTAAAAATTATAATTATCTTCTCTAGGACTAAAATCTAACTAACTTAAAATCTAACTAACAGGCATAAAAATAAGAAAGTAAAAAATTTAAAAATTAAAATCAAAAACTTTTCTTATAAAATATCGAATTACTTCATATTAAGAAAAAGTTAAAAGAAAGCTAAATAGCAAAACAGTTATTAAAAACACTATTAACGATAATTAAAAAACAAAACCAAATTATTATGTCACAGGAAAATAAGCAAATTATAAGGAAAACACATGCAAATACAATCTCCATGATCAGTTGTTGAAATACTATTAACGATAAATAGAAACAGTAACACTTATTATATCACACATAACTGAGGAAAATACATGCAAATACAATTTTCTTAATTAATTATTAAAACCATATTAATGATAGAAATAAGGAAAACTAAGGAAAAATCCATTCAAATACAACCTCCATAATTATAACGGAGTGATTGCAAAACGTATCAAGTCAAGAAAAAAGTTAGGGTAAGCAACACTTTATATATACACTCACTCGATTATGCTAATGACCCTCTCTCTAAATGAGAAAATGACCGGTGTTGTCTTTATGACTTTCATTAGTTTAGTATTTTCACGAATAATAAATGTAATGAAAGGTTTGTTTAGTGACATAATTAAAGTGACTGGGTAGAAGAAAATAAATGATTGCTTTTAGTAATTTTCAAAAGAAATAAATTGCTGGCAAATACCATCTAAATTTTGAAATTATGAATTGGAGGAAAATAAAGATGGAAAAATAATGAAAAAGAAAGCTGATAAGAAAAAATTGTTTTGAATATTTTAATTGAGAAAGATTTTCCCTTACTGAAAATGAATACAGGTCTTTATTCCTTAACCTGAAATCTATTCATTATATCTGATTTAAAGTGAGGGGTTAAGCTCAGAACTTATCCACTTTGGTAAAACTTAGATCAATCTCTTCTAAGAGTCTTTTAACTTAAAATATTTGCTCCTGGTCAAGAGATCCAAACTCTTTCCCATTTAGATCAAAACGCACTCAGGATATTTATAAAACTTTCTTTTCTCGGCACTATTAAATAACAAGCTGACATGATAAAATTAAATTTGTATAACCTTAACATGGTAAATTTAAATTTGTATAACCTTAATTGTACTCTTGAAAAAATTATACATTTCGCATCGCTCAAATTAGTTGTAATATGAATTAAAGTAAATTATATAAAAATATATATAATAATAATAATAATAATAATAATAATAATAATAATAATAATAATAATAATAATAATAATAATAATAATAATAATAATAATAATAATAATAATAATAATAATAATAATAATAATAATAATAATAATAATAATAATAATAATAATTTGCATTATGCAATATTAATTTTCTTTCGTGTTGTTTCAGCTCGTGCTATCAAGGAGGTATGGTTCATTCTTCCTGACAACCATTTTACCCTGCATTCTTATCCAACTTTTGGGAACTCTCACTCATCTTTTTTCCCCAGATAATATAAGGTTTGTTAATAAATTGATTTTCTGCCCTCCTCATTTATTTATTTCTCAATCTGTTTTCCTAAAATTTGCAACGGTCAGGAAATACGTGAAAACAATCTCAAACAGAATAGATTTAAGTTAAAATTAAAGATTGAATATAGATTGTATTGATCTTATACCTGATTTGAATCCACAGTAAATAATATGATCAGATGTTAGTACTAAGGTATTGACAATAATAACTATTATTTATCATTTACACAGTGACCGAATCATGGTGACGTTGTCCTGTCTCATTGTGTTGGCTTCTCTGTTTTCTCAACTAAGTTCCACTCTTCCTCAGTCGGCTTCTGCAAAAGCACTTGACATTTTGTTCATCGGTCAAATAGTTCATCTAACCCTCGTCTTTGTAAACCTTACCATACTAGATATTGTACGGAGAAGAGAAGATTCAGATGTTCTGTTTTATCCAAGATACAAGAAAATGTCTGAACCTAAAATAACCAGTAAGCCTTTAAAGAAACTCAATGGAAAAGGGGAAAAGCATGTTAAATCATCTTGCAATATTTTAGATTGCTTTCGAGGAAACAGCGAAATCGGATGGACATTTTATCTGAAACTTGAAGTTGTGTTAACTTTAGTTGAGGTGATCTTTTTCATTCTCTTTTACATTTCTTTCTTTCTTTACGTATATTTGGCAAAAAGAGAAATTTTTGTTACATTTTATGAAATGAGAATCAATAAGGATAACTTGTAAAGAAAAAGAAAACATAATAATAAAAATAATAAAACAATAAAAAATAATAAAAATATAAAAACATAATAACAATAATAAAACATTACTCAACATTCTAAAAACGAAAACTAAGTTTAATTGCATCAGATGATAATTTAGTATAGGCTGCTTGTGGAGCGAACCTCACTTGAATAAAAATACATGCATATTCGCCGTACATGGTGGCTGATCTGTATCATTAGTTTATTATCGCAATTAAGGTGTTCCAAATTTTAGATCCTGTTTATTTTCATCTGTTTGTAAGATTCATATTAATAGCAGATAACATGTTCGTTCACATTACTTTTAAAATATACCTTGTTTCCAATTTTATATATCATTTATTTATTTAAATTTATCTGCGCCTTTGACTTATCTTTATTATTTATATAATTTTCACCATCAGAACCAGTTTGTGTTTTGTTCTATTCTCGCATTCCAATGTTTTAAACATCTAACGCGTTTTCAGGTTTTCATTAAGGTGAGGGTTTTACTTCGGCTGGTGTTTAGGAGGGAAAATCGGCAGATTTTAAATTTGGCATAACGTTTTTAATTTTCAGTTAAACTGACTAAATTAAAAAGCAAGATGTAACTTTTTTTCTGAATTGTAAAAACGTTGATTTCGTGTGTTTTCCGTCTTTAAACATTCGTTGCCTGTTCTCATTTGAAGGAAAGCCATGTTCCCGGCATTAGTTCCACTCGACCAAAAACATACTGTCAAAGACAAGGCATCTACCGATAAAATTATTATCTGGTACCAATTCCCAGAATACACCATTTGAAAAGAAAAATCTGGCAAATAAATCACAAATGAAATATCCGGATAATATTTTTAGTTTTCATCATATCGATGTGAAATTTTCACAGCATGTATAATTAGGGGAGGCAAACATTTTTTACTTAAATTAGTTTTTTGTATACCCAACCGTTTTGTAACTGGTAACTGGAATTTTTTATAAACTTGAAATTTTTCCCGTGAACAGAGGCAAAACGGTTGAGTATTCAAAAAAATATGTTCTAAATAAAAAAACGTGTATCTCCCCTAATAATACACATTCTTTATATTTCACATAGATTAGACGAATCCTTAAAAAGTTATCGCAATACCTCACTTTTTCCAAAAAAAAAAAAAAAAAAAAAAAAATTGCGAAACTGAAAATCGCGGTTACTTTTTTCCTTTCCACACGATTCATATGAAATTTTTGGAGCGTGTATTATTCGGGATATGCACGTTTTTTTTTATTTAAAACACTGATTTATGCACGTTTTTCATTTAAAACACTGATCTATAAACTTAATCATTTTGCCGCTATATATGGTAAAAAAAATTTTTAAATTTTGATATTGTTTCAAATTTTCCCGTGAACAGCGGCAAAACAACTGGGTATACAACAAACGTTATCTAAATAAAAAAATGTGCATCTCAACCATATATATATATATGCTCTGAAAATTTTATATTTATGGGATAAAAATAAAAATAAGGATTGGGAATATTTTTGATTTTATTTTTATATATAAAGCAATTTTCTATTTTCTTGATTTTTTTAATATTTTTATTTTTTATTTTTTTTAGGAACAGATTGTTTTTTTTATAATTATTAATTAATCCTAATTATTACCTAATTAATAATAAGTTTAATTTAATAAGATAAATATAATTACTAATTAATTTGATTAAGCTATTCAAATTATATATATATATATATATATATATATATATATATATATATATATATATATATATATATATATATATATATTATATATATATATATATATATATATATATATATATATATATAGTGCTCACAACACAAAATTGTCAAACTAAATTGCATTTAAATTCAAAATTCAAAATTCAAAAATCTTTATTCAACATATAGAAAATACAATCAAGTTATTAAATAAAAAGATGACATGCATTTTTATATTATATTGATAAATATTTTACAATTTAAAAACATCAGTTTATTGCAATAACCAAATATAATTAAAAAAATGTGAATTGAGTATACTAATTGCAACACAGTGTTGTGTCCTTTGAAACCGCGAAATACATTTAATAATAATGAGTCTAAAATAATTAAACCATAACAATTAATTAAAGAAATCAACAATAATAACAATAAAAAAATAATAATAATATAACAATAATAACATTAACAATAATAATATAATAATAATAATAATAATAATAATAATAATAATAATAATAATAATAATAATAATAATTAATAATAATAATAATAATAATAAATAATAATAAATAATAATAATAATGATGATAATAATAATATTAATAATAATAATAATATATAATATAATAATAATAATATAATAATCATAATTAAACGTAATAAAAAATATCATAATGAAATTTTGTAATAAAACTGTTAAAAATAATTATGTCATTTAATAAATACATTATGAACAATTAACAATAATAATGATAATAATAAAAAATATATACTGATAATACTAATACTAAATATATAATAATAATAATAATAATAATAATATAAATAATAATAATAATATAATAATAATAATAATAATAATATAATAATAATTAATAATAATAATAATAATAATTATAACAATAATAATATAAGAATTTAATAACAATAACAATGATAACTACTAATAATATAGTAATAAAAACAATCATAATATTTGAAATAAATAAAATAGTACTAATAATAATAATAATAATGAATGAGTCACAGAAGATTTTACTCTTCGTCAGCGGGATTCGAACGTTGGACTCCGCGTTGCTGAGTTAACAACAACCGGATGCTCTAACCACTAGGTCCAATCCACGTCCCCAAAAAAGACGCTTAAACGTAGTTTTTCAAGCACCCGTTTTTCTCATCCCATAAATGCTGAGTACTCAAAGGCCTGGCCCCCATTTTAATATTGTTTAGATAAACTTTTTAAAAATACGTGTAAAATAATGAGTTTTTAATCCTTTGATTGCATTTTACTGTAAGCCAGAGTATAACATCAGATATATTCGTGGATTAGCTCTTTTCTTTCATTTTTTTGGAGCAAAATGCAATTTTATCGTTCTTTATATGTATTTCACATTTTGATGTATTTCACAATTTTGGCGCTATTTTTGCTACTAAATCTCTCTCTCTCTCTCTCTCTCCTCTCTCTCTCTCTCTCTTCTCTCTCTCGTCCTCTCTCTCTCTCTCTCTCTCTCTCTCTCTCTCTCTCTCTGCTCTCTCTCCTCTCTCTCTCTCTCTCTTCTCTCTCTCTCTCCTCTCTCTCCTCTCTCTCTCTCTCTCTCTCTCTCCTCTCTCTCTCTCTCTCTCTCTCTCTCTCTCTCTCTCTCTCTCTCTCTCATCTCTCTCTCTCTCTCTAGACTCAAGAGGTGAAAACTTAACTCTTTGCAGGTCAGCGAGCTGTTTTTATGTATAAATAAAATTTGTAAAATATTATTATGTGTAAACTTGTAGGTCAGAGAGTCTTTTATATGTAGTAAAAGATGATTTTTTAATAAATTTAATCAAGAACCAAAAACTAAAGCTATTTTAACACTTTACCATTAAAGAGATAACTATAAAAGGGTTATAACTACTTGTGTTGATGGTATATTAGCTCGAAGTATGAAAGCAAAGGTAACCATATAGAATTCCTGTTGGTGAAGAAGCAGACTTCAACAGTGAAAGGTGGAATCTTGAGTAACTGTAGATACTTAGGCTCCTCAACGTATAAAGAAGCCTAATACTAGGAGCTATCAAAGAATAATCATCAACTACTACCTGTGCAGTTTGAGGAAGCAAGTAGAACAGATAAAATACAAGCCCTCTTCTACACCAACAAGACCTGCCGGTGGAGGAAGGATGAAGAAGAATAACTCTCAACACTCATATATATATATATATATATATATATATATATATATATATATATATATATATATATATATATATATATATATATATATATATATATATATATATATATATATATATATATATATATATATATATGGGACAAAGTTACTTAACGGCCACACGGAAAGACAGGTCGGATAAAAAAAATCGCAGGTAGCCTCTATGACACTTAAATAGATGTTCTAGGGGTGAAATGAGGTTTGGTAAAAGGTTAGGTTAGGTTATGTTATGTTACGTTAAGTTAAAGTTAAAAGTTAAAGAAATATAATATGGCTTCGTTTCCAAAGTTTATTTTTATTATTACAAATATTTTTAATATTTATCGTGTTCAAATATTTTTTTAAGGAAAATGCCTAATATTTTTATACAAAATATTTGATTACTTTATGCTTGTAAATGTCATAAAAAGAAAGCTTCCATTTAAGAAGGAGATGAGATATAAATGTTTGTTATGAACCAATCACAAAGTTGCTTATATTTTGACGTAGGCAAATGAAGGTGTGGCTTTCTTTCGAAAACAGCCTTGGAAAATTTTGAATTTTGAAGAGTATATACGCAATATGTCCAATAACCCTATCAATCAATAACCCTACTGTTTTTTAGTATATTTATAATGTGGTTACCGTATCAATATTTTAGTGAAAAATTTGAAAATTTAAAAAAATATATTTATTACTATCATAATATATTTGCAATTTGATTTGTTTGCTTCTTCGGGTCAACCGTGGTAAAAATGTTATCTCGATTTTTAACTACGACTTGGCAAAAAAAAAAAAAATTCAAATGGTGTTTTTCGGGGGGAATTGGTAGCAGGTAGCGAAAAATCTCAAAATAATTTTTCCTGTAGATGTCTCGTCTTTGTAAAGCTCAAGTTTCAAGCCATTACTACAAATGATTTAAGCTCGCTTTAAACGAATGTCCGGAACATAGTTTTTCTTCAAATGAAAATAAAGACCAAACTTTAAGTACTCAGAAACTCTGGAAATCGGCTTTTTTTACAGCTCAGAAAAATTTACCTTTTATTGATGCAGTTAAATTGAAATTTAAAAATTTATACCAAATATAAAATCTACTCCAATTTTACTCCAATTCAGAAGCCAAAATCTAACCCATCTATTAAACTATTTAACTTACGATTGTCGATCGCTACTTCCCTTATTAAAAGTTGAATACTCTTTTCTGCAATTTACTCTCAGAGATGATCTCTAGTTTTTATTTCCACAAATTTCAGTCTATAATTTGCTTGGTTTGATTTGATTACATTAAAAGTTTTGATTTCAGTAGTACAGGACCCAAGACATTCTACTGACAAATCAGTGTTCTTTTATTCTCAATTAGTACATTGGATTTGGACGCACTCTTTCATTGAATATCCTAGACACTTACCGCTTATTGCTACGAGCAAAGTTATTTAAGAGAACTCACCACTTGAAAAGTGTCAAAGTGTAATCTCTCTTAGCGATTTTATAGTTTACGTTCTTAAACTATTATTCATCAACCTCAGTTTTAAAGTTTGATAACACGTTAAATAGCTTCAATGATTACTTCTCTCTTCACTAGCACAAATAGTTTATACCTTCAGTATATTTTAATAAAGCACTGAAGAAACTTAGTTTTGCTGGCTTAAACCAGTTCCAGTAGACATTGTTATCAAATTTTAAATGATAATTTCTTAATATAAAGTGAGACGCACCTTCAGTTAGATATTGCATTGGCAAAAACAGTAGATGTAGGTTTAGTTATCTGTAAATGTCGCTTAATATTTCGTCCAAGTTAAGTTCAGGAAAGAAGTAATAGAACCTCTACCAAACAAAAGAGCTTTAAATATGTGAGATATTGAAATCTTACCAACTTCCTCAGTATTGTCTTATTAACTGTAGACTTCTTTTTAGAAGTTATTTTTTAATAATAGACTAAACGTTTTTACGAAAGGAGTGTTGAATAGCATTTCCAATTACCATCAATAATTCCCAATTGGTAATATTAAATGTGTAAATATGACCTTGGCTATGGTAATTAGAGGTGATATGATTACTTTTTTCTAATGTTGAGACAAAATACTATACCATTGCAGGTGACTCTGATGAAAACTATACAGTATAACCATATCATGTTAGTTTCAGATAGCTCATATAATTTAATTATCTTAACATTTTTACTTACTTCATGTCAATAGAATGTTGAATGCCTAAGCCCATTCCAAACCTTTCATTAATATAGTTTTTTTTTCTTAATTTTTTAATACAATGATCGAATCAATGTGGCGTTGTCACGCCTGATTTTTGGGGTTCCGTTATTTTCACAAACGAGTTAGTATCATGATTGATATTGTTATTTTTATCTCAAAGAAATAAATTATGTTAGGATTAAGGTTATACTTTATTGTATTATTTAATATAATCAGTGATCTGTTTCAGTTATAAAATTTATGTATTTAATTTGTGTATTTAATTGTTATTTTTTTCAATGATAAATGAAATTTATGTAAATTATATTGTAAATATATTTTTGACTGAATAAAATATATTATTATTATTATTATTATTATTATTAATATTATTATTATTATTATTATTATTATTATTATTATTATTATTATTATTATTAATTTTATTATTTTATTTTAATTATTCATATTATTATTATTATTATTATTATTATTATTATTATTATTATTATTATTATTATTATTATTAATATTATTATTATTATTATTATTATTATTATTATTATTATTATTTGTTCTTATTTTTTCTACTTTTCTATCTATCTTACTTTACATATATTCTACTAATTGACTAAATTATTATTATTATAATCACTACAAACAGACAACTCTACACCTAAGTGTTAGTTCATTTAGCTCATACATTCCTTGCTCTATAAACACTAGGCTTTACTTCCCAAATCTATTCTCCTTTGTGCCTTAGTTTCATCCTCCTGATCGTTTGACTCTTTTGCCTATTCCTCCTACCTCAATTCCCATGGACGAAATAGACAATTTTCGTAACTAACTGAACATTGACGTAAATCCTCTTCTCTTACCAAATGAGCTAAATGATCTGTATAAAGGCTGTGAATGTCTGAAATTTATTGGCATCAACATAAGAAACTTTCCAAAACCCCATGATGACCTATCGAACCTCCTTTCATCCCTTAGTAATAGTTTTACTATATGTTAAACGTTTGCCGTAAAGAAAGAAAAGGAGGTGGTGTCTCACAGTACTTATTAAAAGGAACTTAAAAGCAAAAGAAACTTTCTCAGTCATTAACTCTGACATTGAGGCTCTTGGCGTAACTTTTAGAGAGATATCCAAAACAAACTTATTAAGAGTATACACATCACCACAAGGGAGTAGGATAAACTTTATAAATACAAAAGCGTTAACTTTTACTTTACTACCGTAGGGGCAGCATTAGCAGCTGAAGTTCCAGAAACAGAAGTGTTCTTTTCTGATTATTTAAGACACCGCACGAGGTTCAGAACTTTGCATTTGAAAAAAATATCACCATCTGACGTTAAGTGTGTTATAAATGGTCTCATGAATAAAAGCTTTGATTTTCAGTGTACCAAACTGGATATACAAATACTGTAAAAAAGGAATATCACCTAAATTAGCCATCCTCTATAACAACTCATTTGAACTAAATCATTATGCAACTGAATTAAAAATTGCAAAAGTTACCCTTGTTCCTAAGAATGCTCACACCTCCCTCCTGAAAAACTTCCGTCCGATTTCAATTCTGCATACAACTGGTAAATATTCTTGAAAAATTAGTTCACTCGCAATTTATTAATTATTTGCATGAAAATGGCCTTTTCTCACAAAATCGGTTTGGCTTTATCAAAAACTGCAACACAGAAAATGCTCTTATCTTCCTTATTGAAAAGTTATACAAAGCACTGAACGAAAAACAAACATGTGTACTATTACTATTAGATTTCTCGAAAGCATTTGATGTAGTTCCACACAACCTGCTCTTAGGCAAATTAGAAAGATTTGATATCACTAATGGTTAACTAAAATGGTATCAGTCATACTTATCTGACCGGACACAATACGTTCGTTTAGGAGATACATCGTCCTCATACGCCTCATTTTCCCAAGGTGTCCCTCAGGGCTCTATTTTGTGGCCGCTATTCTTTAATACATATACAAGTGACATTCAAAATTGTCACAGTTCAATACAATCTTAATATCAAACCACAATATAGACACACTTAACTGCAAAGTAAGCAATGAATTGAAAAACACTATAACATGGGTATAGACAAACAGACTCTATCTAAATCATATGTGGGGAAACATTTTAGTGCGCGGGAGAAAATTTCCAGAGAAATAAGTTCGAGGGCGGATCGTTTTATATATATATATATATATATAAAGGTAAATATGCTGCTGTTTAATTATCAATAAATTTATACTATCTTGTTTTTCCTATCTAGATAACAAAATATATATATATATATATATATATATATATTTTATCAAAGGTAAATAAACGGGTAAAAAATAAACAAATAATAATAATAATAATAATAATAATAATAATAATAATAATAATAATAATAATAATAATAATAATAATAATAATAATAATAATAATAATAATAATAATAATAATAATAATAATAATAATAATAATAATAATAATAATAATAATAATAATAATAATAATAATAATAATAATAATAATTATAATAATAATAATAATAACACTGTATCACTGTTTTCCGTTTTGTTTTATTGTATTTTAGTGAAAAGGATGAAATTGCTTTTTTTTTGGAAAGTTTAGGATTATCACCTGTCTTTGAAGAAACTGCTACTCGTAGCTCATTACTCAAATTTTCGTCAGTAAGTCTGGTACGTAGACTATTTTTGGCATAATTCAATATGGAAAGAAAAAAACTATTCACATTGATAAGTTGTCGAAAACTGAGATGCGAATTTCAAGGCATTTTTGTGCAAAGCAGGGAATTTTTCAGGACTGAGGGATTTGTAGAAATCCATTAAAGACATTATTATATCTCGATTTTAATACGTTATCTGACTGCAAGTTAATTAATTCTAATTGTAAGTAATCTGGAGCCTCCTCAGGACTCAAATCAAAAGGAGTTTCAAAAGCACGTAGTTCGATTTTGTTGTATTGTATTTCTTCAAATCTACTTTCAAACTTCTTCAAAAGACTTTCACACTCGTCAGAGTACTCCTTTGTTGATTCAGGATTTTGTTCACTCAATTTGGGAAAATGTGTGAAACATTTCCTTTTCAATTGTGTGACAAATAAACGAAGCATTGATTCAAAGCTTTTGATATGAGAAAGCAAATTGGTTATTACATCATTAGGGCCTTGTAGTTTCAAGTTCAAACTATTTAAATGAGAAGTTATATCTACTAAAAATGCTAAATCACTTTGAAACTTTTTATCTTCCAGTTCGACATCCATAAAAATTTTAACTTCTTCCCTCAGTTAATAAAATCGCTTAGTTAACCACCTGACTTCACAATGGTACAATAAATCCCCATATTCAGCTTCAAGATCTTTTAGAAATTCCTTAAATTCCCTATTATTCAATCCTTTGCTTTTTATTAAATTAACGGCCTTAGTTACAACTTTCATTACATTGCCCATCTTCAGAGATTGCGCACATAAATTTTCCATATGAATAAAGCAGTGACACACAATTAAAGTTTTTAGATTCAAAAGACGTTTCTTAAATTCATCAATATCCTTTAAGGCTGAGTCAACCATTTGAAATAAATCTTCTCCTCTAGTTGTTCCATGTATTGATTTCAAGGCAAGAAATTCTTCCCGAATGTTGAATTTTGTAGTTATTCCACGTATAAATATTGTCATCTGAGCAGTATTAGATAGATCAGTTGTCTCATCAATGGCTAATGAATAAAACACGAATTCTGCAGAATCACATTTTAGAGAATTTTCGATGTCACCGGCAATTTCTTTAATAAGATCAGAACAGTTCTTCTTGATAAGCTAATATTTCCAAACAAAGTAATCTTCTCTGGGCATAAATTTTCAACAGCAGTAAGTATACATTCTTTCACGAATTCCCCATCGCTATGTGGCTTCAGTTTCTTAGCTATTTTTTCGGATATCGCATAACTAGCTCGAGTTACGGACTCACTTTCAAGAATAGGCCTTTTAAAAAAGTTTGTCTTTTGATTAGATTTTATTTCAAGGAGGCTATCTTGTCTAAACGTTCAGAACCTTTCAAATTTTCATATGTCTTATGCTTACTCACGAAATGCCTCTCAATATTATAATTTTTCTGAACAGCTACTTGTTCACCGCAAATTAGACAAATACACTTGCTATGTATATCTATAAAAAAATAAATTTGAGTCCATTTTTCATCAAACAGGTCACGTTCACTAGCACTTCTTTTTTTAGGAGTTTTAAGAGCTTTATAAATTTTATAAAATATATATATATATATATATATATATATATATAAAATATATATATATATATATATATATATATATATATATATATATATATATATATATATATATATATATATATATATATATATATATATATATTTATATATATATATATATATATATATATATATATATATAATATAACTATATATATATATAACTACTATATAATAACATATATATAATATATATATATATATATATATATGCATAACTCACAGTTGTCACCACCACTCACGGGCAAAGCCCTATTCAGGGAGAGGTGTTGCACATAAAATTTCATCCGCTAGCGCAAATTACGCAGATGAGCACAGACGCAGGATTTAAAAAGTGAGGAGATTAAATTCAGCAGAAACACAGAAGATAGAGAATCCCACAGAACAGAGGTGGCAGGAAAGAGGAAGCACCTCAGCGAACTGGCCTGGAGTTACAAATATCTACACAAAACTCGTGCGCAGACACAGCACCCCTTGTGCTACGAGGACGTTATAAAGGTGGTGGTACGGAGTGATAAGTTTTCTCGAACACCTGCCGCTGCGATACCTATGAAAAGAGATAAAACACCAGCATGCGCCGCAAAGATAGAGGGGTCAAGTGAGCTGGAAAGTGCACAGAGACAGTTTACCAGCCTTTTGGCCTTTGACTCGACCCTGTCCAAGCCAGGTGAAACCAGAGTCCCCCAGATATGAGAACAGTACTCCATACAAGGGCGGATGAGACCCTTGTAGCTGGGTAACTGAGAAGAGGAAAAAATAGTCTCGCAGTCTAAGCAAGAACTCCCAGTTTCTTTGAGGCCGCCCTAGCAACCGACGATGTGAGGTTTCCAATACATTTTTTTTTTGCATATGTTAAGGCCAACGATGTTTATATTGTCAACAGGAGAGACGAGAGAACCGTCGAAAGAGATAGGAAAGTTATAAAAGATGTTTAGAGAGGGAGATTTTGTAGAGATTGGGTTTTTAATGAATTTAATTTACAAAGGTTCGAGAGGTCAATAAGGAGATTTATCCAGATCGAAGCGAGAATAGAATCAGGAAAATTAAGAAGAAGCAATTCTAGAAGTAAAAGAGGGAGAATAGAAGTGAAATGAGTTGAAGAATGAAGGTCGAGTCATCTCAGCATATGAGTGGATAAGAGTTAGATGTGCAGGTGAGAAGATCATTAATGAAAAGTAGGAATAAAGTAGGAGATAAGACAGAACCTAAGGAACACCACTATTAACAGAAAAGAAGAAGAAGTCGTTCATCAGCAGCCGATATTGAGTGACTTGAAGAAAGCTAGACATAAGTAAGCAAAGAGAAGGAGGAAACCCAAGGAGGGGGGAGGCTTGGAGAGCAGTGACGCGTGCCATGCCGGTCAAATCTTTGGATATGTCAAGCTACACTACGCAAGTCTCCCCGTAGTTCTAAGGGCGGAAAACCATAAATCCGGTTAAATAGGAAAGTATATCACGAGTAGACCTTGAACGCCGAGAAAGCCGTACTAGCGATCGAAAAGAAGTGAATGAGAGAGATGAGAGAAGTGAGAGTTGAGAAGGGGTTTCAAAGATCTTAGATAGAATACAAGTAGAGCTATGGGAATAGTTGGAAGGATCAGAGCAGCTACCGGAATAGATAGGTGGAACATGTGCGTGCTTCCAACGCTGAGGAAAGTGCTAGTATTGAGACAGAGAATATAATTGAACGAGGGGCGGGGTCAGCACGTAGCACATTCCCTCAAAACTCGGGGAGGAATGCCATCCGGGCCACCCGCCTTCCTAACATTCATAATAGATCTCAGGAGCCCATGCCCCCGATCAAATGTAATCACACAGGAAGAGGCGGAGAAGGAGAAAAAGGAGGAGAAGGAGGAGGAAGGAAAGCCAGAATCGTCAGGGGTTGAGTTAGAGGAAAATAGGAGGCCAGAGATAGGCCTTTTCAGTTGGAGAGTTAGCAACAGAGCCATCAGATCGAATAAGAGGAGGAAAGGCAGATTTACTGAAGTTGTTAGAGATGTTTTTCGCAAGAGGCCAGAAAGATTTGTCAGTAGGATAACCAAGGAGGTTAGCTCACTTCCGTTTGATGAATGCCCGCTTTGCTCGTCGAAGAGTATCCCTGCAGCGATTTCTAGGTGAATGAAAAATTAGCGGGAGTGATAGGAGGGGGCGAGAATTTTCCACTCCCAATGCGCTCTTGTCTAAACGTTCAGAACCTTTCAAATTTTCATGTCTTATGAAATGCCTCTCAATATTATAGTTTTTCTGAACAGCTACTTGTTCACCGCAAATTAGACAAATGCACTTGCTATCTAATTAAAAAATAAAGCGGTCCATTTTTCATCAAACAGGGCACGTTCACCAGCACTTCTTTTTTTAGGAGTTTTAGAACTACTTGCCATATTGATAACGGTATAGAACACTATTTTAAAATTATAAACACCTTAATTATCACATAAGAACGGGGTCCTACTCCCTACGCGGCATACGGAATTTTCGAAATTTTCAATGATATTCGATATTGGCACTTGTGAAACAAAATGAATTTAACATAAGTCAAATCTGCAACTGAGTACTGACTCAGCATAATGCATGAAGTCAGACTTTAAAGTTGCCAAATAAAACTTTCTACTCGGTGATTTCTTGCCAGACGTATGATAATTGATGCAGCACAGTTCATTAAATATATATATATATATTTATATACATATATAAAAATAAATAAAAAATATATATATATATATATATATATATATATATATATATATATATATATATATATATATATATATATATATATATATATATATATATATATATATATATATATTTAAATATATAAAAAAATATATATATATATATATATATATATATATATATATATATATATATATATATATATATATATATATATATATATATATATATATATATATATAAAAAGTATAAAACACTATTTCCATTTCAAAGTAAGAAAGAAAGATAATTTGGCTAACAGAGACAAATTTTAGTAATTTTAGTAATAAATTATATTTATGAATGTTTTATAAATGATTTATTTATATTTGGAACTGTTGAAATTATAATTACAATACTCTTTAAAATTATATAATATAATATATTTGTACATATGAAAACAAGAACATTCGGGCGGAATAAAACGAGGTGGCGGGCTCAAATGCGCCCGAGGGCGGGAGTTTCCCCAACCATGTATTCTAAACATACAAAAAATAAATTACCTAGTAATAACAAATCAAAAGAATCCTGTTCAACTGAATGTAAGAGCAAAAGATGTAATTATAAATTGGTCATCGTCTGTTAAGTTATTAGGTGTTATCCTTGATGACAAGCTCTCTTTCAAAGAATACATAAATAGTCTAATTACTAAACTCCTATGCTAGCTATACATTCCTTAAGATAAGAAACTTTGTTCCAAAATATATTTTAAAAAACCTTTACTATAGTCTTATTTATCCTCACCTATTTTGCTGTCATTCAGTATTGGGCTGTGCAAGTGAATACTTGCTACAACTTCTAATCATTATGCAAAAAATATATATATATATTTCGTTTAATACTAGAAGTAGTGAGAAGTGCACGATCGATGGGTGACAAAATTGTCTCCTAGTTACTACCGCAGGGTGACAGAACTGTCACCCACGAGGTTCCGGATTTTCGTCCGAACAGAAGATATATTTCTCGGGATTTCGCGAGTTGTTCTGCGTTTCCGAGTTCGGCGACGCGTTTCATAAGTTTAATTGACCAAGTCATATCAGCAGTTGACTTGTTCAAGGCCCCTAACTACGGAGGAGTTTGGCTCGTTTTTCTCAGTGGCTGCACTACACATCAATGAAAACGGCGTGTCTCCAAGGGCTGCGAGACCTTTTTCGGAGGCTCTGGAGCTTCTGAACTACTTACAAGTTGAGAATCGACACGCGCATTCTTGTTTTTGCAAACTAACAGCAAAATTATCGCTTGTCTATGGGAGGTGTTTCTTCATGTCTTTTCATCAAATTATTTGCGGTTTTCCAGTTGTTAAATCCTTCTTTCGTAAACCGTGACGAACCCCTCCAATGGCGGTGCGCCTTGTAATGGCGGAGGGGCTTACTTCCACCAAGGGACAGTCTGCTGCCTTAGTAGCGGAGGTCGCTGGGGGGAAAACTAAGTTGCTGCCCCCAATCCACGGTGGAACAGCATACGCCAAGGGATGCATGGCCGGAGGGAAGTTCGGTCTCAAGTATGCGAACTCAGGATACCAGGCAACCTCCTGTTTCAATTTAGCCTTCCCGCAGTATGAGGCTCTGCTGCGGGTGACCGTATAATTCCTCAGTTTTACTTATTCTTTTATGGATTCGTAAAAACTTTTACAAGGGGGCACCCCCTTAAGTGCGCCACTCCCAAAGGCCTCAAGGCCTTCTTTGGATTCCCCCGAAACCTCAACTGAAAAGGGGCTTACAGTCCCTGTCAGGGAGGTGGAAGAGGAATCCAACTTGGCTGCTGCAACCCCATTAGGGGATACAGCATCTAATATCGAAGAGTCTATTCAAAAGCTCCAACTAACAATGCCGCGCCTTTCAGGCGCGGCCAGAAGAAGATATAGGTGGCTGGTGAAGAACGGGCATGATCCTTCAGAGGCCCGCAAACTGGCTCTCGTGCCTATTGGCCCCCCGCCTGCGGAAAAAAAGAGCGCGCCTTAGTGACTATAGGCCAGGGGGGTGCCAAAGAAACCTAGGACTGGAAGCAGTGATTGGAGCGCAAGCGCCCACGCTACCTCAAGTCCTACCTTAAATACAATAAGAATAGGAATAGTCTCTAAAGACTATCCACAAAAAAATCTTGACAATGGAACAACTTAAAGCCATACAAGAAGGAATCCTGAGCAGGATCGTGGAACTAGTTGGCGGCACTACACAGTCAAAGTTTCATGGCTCTATCCTCAAACCAGGGTGGGTGCAGTTCAACTGCGACGATGAGGCCGCAGCAGAGTGCCTGAAACTCGTTGTTGGACAGCTGAAACCTTGGGAGGGGGCAGATCTAAGGACAGTAGAGGGGGTGAAATCCCCCGACCCATAGTACTGACTGGTCTCTTCCAGAATAGTGCAAAGGATGGGAACGATAAGATCCTAACCTTTGTAAAGGCACAGAACCTTGGCCTGAACACTGACGAGTGGAGGGTCCTGAGAAGGGAAGAGAGGGGCGATTCTGTGCACCGCGTCCTTTCTCTTGACCAGCACTCTGAAACCAAGCTAAGAGCTCAAAACCATCTGCTCAGCTATAAATTTGGTACTATTGGGCTCAGGAAAAGGAGCGGGAAACCCGAGGGGGGAGTAGGCTCCCCACCTTTGGCGAAACGGCCTCACCTGAGGACTACACTCCGAAGGGAAAGGGGAAAACCTTGGCTTTTAAAGGAAAGGTAACACCCTCTGGTTCACAGCCAAAGAAGAAAAATCAAGAGAGTGGGAAAGAAGGCCAAACAAAATCGGCCTTGGCAAGGGGATCAAGTCAGAACCCCAAACCCAAATGTGCATAATGGATAATAAAAACAATTTGAGCTGCCTTCAATTAACTTGCACCACGCAAAGGCAGCAACTGATGCTCTCGTCCGGGCCTTTGTATGCGAGAGGCTGCAAATAGCCCTCATACAGGAGCCATGGGTGAGAGAAGGAACAATCAAAGGAATACCAAGTGGAATGGGTAAGCTGCTTTACTGTCGGGACCATGGCGCGCCTCGTGTGGCGGTGGTCATCGGTGGTGGGGTCAATGCCCTGTCCATTCCGGAATTCACTACAAGGGACCTAATAGCAGCCCTAGTAGAGGTGCCAACAGCGAGGGGTGTGCAAGAGGTAATAATTGCCTCGGCATACTTTTGCGGGGACTCTAATGAAGCACCTCCGGAAGAAATTCACAGGCTTGCTCAATACTGCCAGCGGACCTGCAGGGGACTGATTTTGGGATGCGATGCAAATGCCCATCACACCTTGTGGGGCAGCAAGGACATCAACAACAGAGGTGAGTGCATTTTAGAATTCTTAACTCAATATGGTATTGATGTGGTGAATGAGGGCAGTAAACCCACATTCATCACATCAAAAAGACAAGAGATCTTAGACCTAACCTTAATCAATGCCACTTATGGCATACAGATCTCGAACTGGTATGTGTCTGATGAAGTATCTCATTCGGACCATAGACACATCAGGTTCGGAATCATAGCTTTGGAGAAAGTAGAGGAGGAGCGGAGAATACCTAAGCTAACAAACTGGAGCTTGTATAAAGAGCTCCTTAAACAGCGCGTAGAGGATATGGAGGGACTGTTTGATGTACAGGACCTAGATGTATCCACTACCCAACTGCAATCAATCATACAAGATTCATACGAAAATAGTTGTCCTCTGAAAAAAGAAGGATAACTAGAAGCGTCCCCTGGTGGAACCAAGAGCTAACCACTCTAAGATCTAAGACCAGGAAACTTTTCAATAAAGCTAAGCGAGATAAAATTTGGGAAGTATACAAAACTGCCCTAACCGCTTATAACAAGGAACTTAGGAAATCCAAAAGAAGATCATGGAAGACTCTATGTGAAAGCATTGAGACCCAATCTGAAACTGCACGTCTACATAAAGTGCTCTCAAAGGACCAATCTAATGGGCCGAGCCTTCTCTTAAAGAAAGACGGCAGATATACAAAGGACCACAGGGAAACCTTAGTGGAACTTATAAACACTCACTTTCCGCACAATGTAATAGTTGACGACGGGGAGGAAGTAATATGGGATGCTAGGAGACCTAATAGATAGACGGAAAGTCTGTCTGGAAGAGTCTTCTCCCCTGATAGGGTAGAATGGGCAATAAATTCCTTCAGCCCATATAAATCTCCTGGAGGGGATGGTATATTCCCAGCCTTGTTTCAACAGGGAATGGAGAGTCTGCTTCCGCTGCTGGTGAAGGTATTTAGGGCAAGATATGCCCTGGGATACATTCCCCGGCTGTGGAGGAAAGTAAGGGTGGTTTTTATCCCCAAGACGGGGAGACGGTCCACGTCTGACCCCAGATCCAATCGACCTATAAGTCTTACATAATTTCTTTTGAAAACAATGGAAAATGTGCTAGACTACCACATAAGGGTGGAAAATTCGATAGAAAAGAAAATCCATCCCAATCAATGGGCCTACCAGTCCGGTAGATCAACAATTGGCGCACTAGATAGTTTGGTATCCAAGATAGAAGGAGTGCTAGATCACAAGGAGGTGGCGGTTTGTGCTTTCCTGGATATGCAGGGTGCTTTTGATAACACCATGCATGCGACCATGGAGGATGCCGCCGCCTCCAAGGGCGTCGGACCCTCAACGATTGCCTGTAGATAAAAGCAATGTTAGGGACAAGAAAAAAACCCGGTGAACTGCCAGGTGCCTTGGTCACCGTTGCCGCAAACAGCGGTTGCCCCAAGGAGGCCCACTTTCTGCCCCATGGACCATGGTGATTGATAGTCTCCTCACCAAACTCAGTGAATCCAGATTCGAGGTGCAGGGATATGCGGATGATCTTGTAATTATTATTAGAGGCAAACACATAGAATCCCTAATGGAACTCAGCAGCTTGCCTTCTTTCTCAATCTATCCTGAGTGGTGTTTGGAAGGTAACTACGAAGCATCAATCCGAGTAAAACAGTAATAGTGCCCTTCACCAGGAAGAGGAAGCTAAGATACACGGCTCCCAGGATTGGTGATGTCACTATTAACCCTTCCACTAAAGTCAAATATCTGGGAGTAATCCTAGATCAAAAACTTACGTGGAATCCACACCTTAAAAGGGTAGTGGATAAAGGTACGATGGCCCTATGGACATGCCGGAAAATGCTTGGCAAAACATGGGGACTGAAACCTAAAATGACCAAATGGTTATACATAATTGTAGTCAGGCCTATAATCACCTATGCCTCACTTGTTTGGTGGCCGAAGGTTGAACAAAGGACTGCACAAAATAAATTGCAAAGATTGCAAAGGCTTGCATGCCTAGCGATCACAGGGGCAATGCATACATGCCCTACTGCAGCCATGGAGGCGGCACTGATAGGCCTCCTTCCTCTGCATTTGCACATTAGGAGGGAGGCCATGTCATGTGCAACCAGACTGATCATTCTTGGTCAAATTAAACAAAGAACTGGACTTGGACACCTTCGATTTTTGGAAGATGTACCAGAGTTACAAATGGGCAATGTAGTTTCGGACTTAATGCCAAAACAAAAAGCTTTGGAAAGAAGTATAAAACCCTTCTTACAAATCGTTCAACTTGGGATAATGGAGGCCCTGAACTTGAATCAGGAACCATTCTATGGTACACTGATGGATCGGTGATGGATGGTGGGACTGGCGCGGGACTGGTCAGACCCAACTGCAGGTGCAGTATAGCCTTGGGCGCTTTCCCAACATCTTTCAGGCGGAGATTTACGCTATAATGGCATGTGCCAGAATAAACCTAGAAAGAGGGATGCGAGGGGCAAAGATTGCTGTGGCAACTGATAGTCAGGCGGCTATCGGGGCTCTGAGCTCCTGCACGTATGACTCCAAACTGGTTTGGGAATGTTAACATACCCTACAGCAACTGGCTCAATACAACAGAGTTAATCTAATGTGGGTGCCGGGGCATCAAGGTGTACCAGGCAATGAGGAGGCTGATCGCCTCGCTAAGGAAGGAGCCAGAACCGCCTACTGTGGTCCGGAACCCTTCTGTGGACTTTCTAAGGCCCACATTAAAGAATCTCTGACACAATGGGAACACAGAGCCATGACCAATTACTGGACAAGCATCCCTGGTCTCAGACAAGCTAAAGATCTGATTGATCTTTCTCCGAGAAAGGCAAAAGAAGTGCTTGTTCTGAGTAGATCTGATCTTCGACTTTTGACTGGAATTTTGACTGAACATGGGCCAGTCAGATATCACCTTAAGAAAATGGGAAAAGTTGAATGTGATTCATGCCGATACTGCCGTGAAGCAGTAGAAACGGCAGAACACATTCTATGTAATTGCGAAGCTTTAAGCTGGCAAAGACATTGGTATTGGCAGAGGGATGTACTGCAGCCTTACGATATCAAAACTTCGTCTCCTGGAAGAGTCCTGAAATTCCTGCGGAAAATCGGGATGAACCAGGAATTTTAATAGACAAGGGCGTGTCACAAAAGATCCAAGTGGGTCGCAGTGACAAGGGGCCTCAATAGAGACCACCACCCTAACAATCTAATCTAATCTAATCTAATCTAAACCGTGACGAACAGCCTGAATCAGTAACTTTGCAAACAAAACAGAAAAGTTGTCCTTTAGTTTCTGAATAACAACCAAACTCTCATGTAAGTTTTGTTTCTTGGTTTATGTGTATATGTGAAAACGACTTTCGAAAAAATCGTGGATTATTTTCTTTATCGTAAGTTTTTTTTTTTTTTTTTTTTTTTTGACAAGAAATCACTGTTCATGTGTTTCACTTCGCAACTTCCTTTCTCAATCCAATAATCTCGATTGAAGTTGCTCGGTCATTCACAAATATCGTTGGAGTACATTTTACTTTCATTTTGTTTTTGGCTTGTGGAAGATGTAGCTACATTTGAAGCATGTGATGTGCTTTTTGCCTCTCTTTGGCTTGAAGATGATATAGCTACGTTGGGAGGAATTCCTGTATATTCGAATTCAGATTGACTTGTGGAAAATGTGGCTAAATCGTGAAGAATTGCTGATCTTAATGGTAATATTGGTAATGATGATTCTTCTATATCCCTCCCTTCACCTACTGCACAGTGAGACGCGACTTCTGTATTTTCTGCTTCGATTTCTTTAATAAATTCAGCTCCATCCGCACACGACATTAAAAAATTCAGACAGCTTGCGTGTTTTTGATGTAACATCTTGGCTCTTTTTTTCCTTTTCCTCTTTTGCTTCACGCTTTGCACTTCCAGAAGCGTAATGTTGACCCGTATCTCTGGCTCTGCTGCTCATGCTGACTTTCTCGATCTGGATAGAGGGGAAAATTAATTTTAAAACATTTTTTTTTTTTTTTTTTTTTTTTTTTTTTTGCAATTTAAAAATTTCCAATAATAATTAATATTGCCAATAAAGAAAATATTATAATTGATATATATATATATATATATATATATATATATATATATATATAATATATATATATATATATTATATATTATATATACAAATACATATATAATTATATATATATAATATATATATATATTAAATAATATAATAAATAAAGAAAATATTATATATATATATATATATATATATATATATATATATATATTGTGACGGATTATAATGACAATAACACTAACTTACAATGACCTGGACGAGTTCTGCTATTTGGCAACAGGCTCCCAGATGCTATTGGCATCAACGTCGTTTTATGCAACCGTAGAGAAAATTAATACCTCTTAATAATTGAACTTACTCGAAACAACCTGAAGATTCTCGAAGTCATCTATTCACTAAAAATGACATTGTTCAAGTCACAGTTCAAGATGACAACTCAAAAAGAAGTTGTGGTACCTATTTGAAGAACTAATAGCACTTGCGTTTATGGATGATGAAGTACCAGTTGATATGAAATGCAAGATGGTTGAAGCTCTTAAGACGCCGAGAATAAAAGGTCAAGACAGTCCGGAGAAACGATATGTATTGAGTGATCAAGATGGCACCCACGATAAAACACTGGCCGACTTCGTTACAGAATCTACCTTTTTTTCAAATTTATTTAGACTCTCATTTCTCGACATAGATCCATCAGAATGGCACGACAGAATAGACTAAAAGAAAGCAATGAAAATACCAAAGACACTAAGTGTTATCAACGACACTTCTGAAAGAGATATAAGTAGTATTCGACCATCCGCGCCGAGACCAGCTTTTTCTCAAAAAGTATAAGAGGTATAGGTCTGAAACTTGGAATATAAGCTATGTATGGGATAAGCTCGAAACCGTGTAAATTTCAAGTCGGTAGGATGTATATAGAGGGGGGTTACCCCCGAGGGTCAACGTAGATATTGCGCTTACGTCCTTGTGGCGGGATCTGAGCGATCGACATTAGGCATAACAAGCGTTCGGGCGACCGACCACCTGGAGGTCAAACAGACCGAAAGTCGTTTGGCCGACAGACGCAGACAGAGCGCGCGTGCGCATACATACACACACATATATTATTATTACGTCGAAGATCGAATCTGAGTCGAAAAGAATCTGAGTCGAAAAAAACGATTCCTGTAAGGAATCGTTTTTTTACGCACTCCGATTCTGTATTCCGCCGTGGTTTCTTCTTCGCATCCGGTTCTGAGTCCAATATATATCTACATGGGTTAGAGTTATCGTTCTAGTTAAATTTGGATGGGGTGTTAAGAAGTGCTGATGTAACCTATTGTATAGGAGTTTTACGCCCATGGGTCTCCCGAAGGGGAACCCCACGCCATAAAAAACCATAAATTGATCGTATAGACTGAAATTTGGGTGAGAGATTCAGAGTGTAATTTCTAGAAAGACTTGTTATTGGAATCTGAGGAGTTGGCTCGCACGGTGCGGAGCCTGCTGCCGGGTGCCGAGTTAATAAACAGCCGTATAACATACAATGTTGGCTGTCTTATATATGTTATTGGGTCTGTAGATTTTCGAAAATAAAGGTTTCAGAACCATCAAGAAAAAAAAAATAAATAAATAAATAAAATTTCTTATTCTTTTTGTTTATAACTTTACAAATTTACGTTTTCCCAACCCTAAATAGTAAACATTAAATCAAACCACCATCCAACCACTCTCCTGCCATCCTCGCTGACAAGTCGTGATTTATTGATGCTATTGATCTATATGATTAAGGTCAAATTTTTACTAAAATGTAAACGTTTTACAGTACCCTAAACAGTAAACTCAGTAAAATCAAACACCATCTAACCACCATCCCTCCTCCTCCTGTCGCATTGTGAATCTATTGGATCTATTGATCTAATTGATTAAGGTAAATTTTTTACTAAAATACATTTTTACATACCTAAAGCAGTAAATCATTAAATCAAGCCACCATCCATCCACCATCCTGTCACCCTCCGGTCCAGTTGTGATCTATTGATCTATTGATCTATTGATCTATTGATTTAAGTCATATTTTTTACTAAAATTGTAACGTTTTACATACCCTATATCACTAAATCAGTAAATCAAACCCACCATCCAACCATCATCCCTCTCCCTCCTGTCCCTACCCTTCCATGATCTATTTGATCTATTGATTCAAGTAATATTTTTTACTAAAATTGTAACGTTTTAGTTCATACCCTAAATCAGTAAATCAGTAAAATCAAACCCCATCAAACCACCAATAAAGCCAACCCTCCGTCAATTCTGATCTATTGATGCTATTGATCTATTGTATCTATTGATTTATTGATCTATTTGATTCAAGTCACATTTCGAGTAGTATTTTGGATAAACATAACATAAAAATCAGTTCTTTATACAAAGATCAAACAATATATGTTGACGTAACAAAGTTTTCACATTAATAAAGCTTACTTAGCATCATCTGAACTATGAATATACCCCACAACGACAAACCTAACACATCTTAAAACATGAATAATACCTGTAACGTTAACAAAGTTCCCCACTTAACAGCGATGAAGTACTAACATAGCCATACAATAGACGCACCTATTCACACTTTTTCTACAAATCACTGAATATTTTACTTAACATAGTAAACATTTAAAACATTTACTCACAAACCATATGTATTATCATACAGATCATTGAGTATACTCTAACGTAACAAATTTTTCACATTAATAAAGATTACTTATCATCATCTGAACCTATAATATACCCAAACGACAAACTTAACACATCTTAAACATGAATAAGCAGTAGCATTAAAAAACAAAGTTCCACCCTTAGCAGCATGAAGTAACTACACAAAGGCAAAAAAGACCGCACCTAATTCACAACTTTTCTCAACATATCACTGATTTTTTACATAACATAGTAAACAATTAACAAAAATTTACCACAACGTGTGAATTATCAATACAGATCAATGAGTATACCTACGAACAAAGTTCACATCATAAAAGCAAACATAGCATCAACTGAACTACGATTATGATGTACACGACAAACCTGACATACCTTATCGCCGAATAAACAGTCAACATTTAACAAAGTTCCACACTTAACACCAGTAAGTACCTACATGGTATGCACAACGTTAACCTATTCATGACTTTTCAGGCATACTCTAACATATTAACGCAAATCTACAAACGACACAGTCATTTAGCAAAAAAAAAAAAAATGGGTGTTATCATGAACATTGTCCCCGATCATCGTACAGACCAACGACTATATGCTAAACGTAAACAAAAGTTTTTTTTACATTAACAGAGTAATATTTAACAAAAATTTATAATACCTTACCTAAATATATAATCCCCGCAATATAGGTGCAAACATAACACGTTTTATCCAAACATAACATAGAAAATAACAAAGTTTTATCCAACATAAACATAAAATAAGCTCTTTGAATAAAATATCTTAAGTAAAGTGTAATAGTTTTACCGAATAAAGGGCAGTAAATCCCAGTAATAAACACCCCGTCCCTCCCTGCCCCTCCCCACCCTCTGTCCATGACCTTTTAATCTTTCGATCTAATGATTCAGGTCAAATATCGAGTACCATTAACGGTTAAATCATAGTACAAAAATAAGTTCTTTATATACTAACCAACGAATATATGCTAACGTAAAAAATGTTTTCGCATTAATAAAGCTAACATAGCATTACCAGAACTAAGAAATAATGCACAATTGACAAAAAACTAACACACCTTACAACGAATAACCTACTAACATTAACAAAGTTCAGCACTTAACACCACTAAAGTACCTAGCACAGCATACAAAACCGTAACCTATTCACACTTTTTCAAGCCTATCTCTAACATATCATTGTTAATTTTACACTACACTATTGATTTACTTCACATTTCGAGTATCTTTCTATAAACATGCACAAAAATGAGTTCTTATTATACTAACAGCGGAATATATGCTTAACATACACAATGTTTTCACATTAATAAAGCAACATATGGCATCATATTAAACTAAGAAAATAATGTATAACGACAAACTAACACAACTTACGCGCTAATAAACAGTACATAAACAAAGTTCCACACTTAAACCAGTAAAGTAACTACCATTGCATACAAAACGTAACCTATTCATGCTTTTCCCAAGCATATCTCTAAATATTAACGTTATCTTTACATTCGACACATTTAATATTTAACAAAATTATCATAACCATGTCTAATTATCAATACAGACTGACGAATAACTGTAAACATAACAAGTTTTATCCTAAACATAACAATATAAGTTCTTTGAATAAATATCATGGTAAAGTGTAATAATTTACCGAATTTTAAAGCAGTAAATCAGTAAATCAAGTAAAATCAAAAACCACCCGTTCCCGCCCCGTCCCATCCTACCCATCCTGTCCATGACTTGTTGATCTATTGATCTATTGATTAAATGTCATATTTAGAGTTCATTTTCGACTAAAAACATAACCAAAACATAGTTTTTTTATATACTAACCATCGAAAATATGCTAAACGTAAAAAGGTTTTTACATTAATAAATCTAAAAACATAACCTGAACTAAGAAATATAATTGTACAACGACAAAACTAACACACCATACGTACTAATAAACTACTAACATTAACAACCTTCCGCACTTAACAACGGTAAAGTACCTAACACATCCATACAAAACGTAAACCTATTCACACTTTTTCAAGCCTATCTCTAACATATCAATGTTAATTTTACATTAACATCGTAACATTTAAACAAAAGTTTAGCATAAACCTCTCTAATCATCATACTGACAAAGAATATAATGCGAACGTAACAAATGTTTTACATCACTTCGTAACATTTAACAAAAAATTCATCATAACCCCGTCTAAATATCATAATCAACAGATATCAACATAAACAAAGTTTTAACCCAAACATAACAAAAAATAAACAAATTTTAATCATAACATAAAAAGTAAGTTCTTTGAATAAAAAATATCATAGTAAAGTGTAATAGTTTAACTGATTTTTAAACGCAGTAAATCAGTTAAATCAGTAAATCAGCTATCCCATCTCTGCAGTCCCCTACCCTTCCCACCCCCCTGTGATCTATTGAACTATTGATTCAAGTCATATTTCGAGTATCATTTCGGATAAACACAACATAAAAATAAGTTCTTTATATACTGACCTATAAATATATGATTAACCAACAAAGTGTTTAGCATCATAAAGCTAACATATCTATACCGCAAACTAGACATATATGTACAAATGCAACCCTAACATACCTCGCGTAATTAATAATGCAGCTAACATCCTGAAAATTCCCTACTGATCAAAGGTAAAGTGGCTAACAGGTCATACAATACTCGATATGTTCCCACCTTTCGAGCATATCAGCAACAGGTAAAGCCATATTATCTAACAAAATCCTTAACAAAGTGACCCATCTATCAAAGATACCACCATCTTGAACTATGAATTTACACTTACCTTCATCAAATTGTCACTCGTTTCGAGTATAACAATCATTTGACCTATGAATAAACGTAGACGTTAGCAAATCTAGGCAAGCATAACATCTCAACAAACTTAACCTATTGGCTCACGTTCTAAACACATCAATCATCCCCAGTTAACAACAGTAAATATCTTACAAAACCTCATCATTTCTCTAGCAAATCAGTGTTATTTTCCCATTGTTGTTATAGTAATATTTAACATAACGTCCCTAACTTACGAATAACAGTTTTCATTAACCAAGAGTATCTAAGCAACACATACCCGATAGAAAACCCAAGGGGATGCGCCTCATGAAAGGGTGTGAATCCTGCGAGGGGGGATCACCCCGAAGGGGTGTATGCGGGCTTTGGGCCGGAGGGGTAAAGCCCGCTTACACCCCTTCGGGGTGATCCCCCCTCTCCAGGATCACACCCTTTCATGGGGCGCATCCCCCTGGGTTTTCTCTCGAAAGGTAAGTGTTGCTTTCGATACTCTTGGTTGATGAAAACTGTTTTATTCGTAAGTTAGGTACGTTTATGTTAAATATTATATGACAATGTGGGAAAATAACACTGATTGCTAGAGAATGATGAGGTTTTTTGTAAGATATTAACTGTGTTAACTGAACGAATGATGTGTTAGAAACGTGAGCCTAGGTTAAGTTTTTGTTGCAGTAATGTAGGTTTTGCCCTAGAATTTTGCTAACGTCCTACGTTTATTCATAGGTCAAATGATGTTTTACTCGAAACGAGTGACACTTTGATGAAAGGTAAGTGGTAATTCATAGCTTCAAGATGGTGGTATCTTTGATTAGATTGGTCACTCTGTTAAGATTTGTTAGATAATATGGCTTTACCTGTTGCTGATATGTGAAAAGTGGAACATATCGAGTATTGTATGACCTGTTAACAGCCACTTTACCTTTGATCAGTAGGGAATTTTCAGGATGTTAGCTGTTTATTCATACGCGAGGTATGTTAGGTTGGCATTTGTACATTATATTCTGTTGCGGTTATGATATTTTAGCTTTATTGATGCTAAAACTGTTGGTTAATCATATATTTATCAGGTCAGTAATATAAAGAACTCATTTTTATGTTGTGTTTATCCGAAATGATACTGCGAAATATGACTTGAATCAATATTCAATAGATCACAGGCGGGTGGGAAGGGTAGGGGACTGCAGAGATGGGTAGCTTTGATTTACTGATCTTACTGATTTACTGCTTTAAAATAAGTAAACTATTACGCTTTACTGTGATATTTTATTCCAAGAACTTATTTTTATGTTATGCCAGGATAAAATTTTGTTATTTTTTGTTAGTTTGTTACAAACTTTGTTATGTTGCACTTAATGCGATGGGGGCATTATGAATATTTAGAACGGTTTATGATAATTTTTTGTTATTGTTACGAAGTGATGTAAAAACATTTGTTTACGTCAGCATTATATTTCTTTGCCAGTATGATGATTAGACAGGTTTATTCTAAACTTTTGTTTAATGTACGAATGTTATGTAAAATTAACATTGATATGTTAGAGATATGCCGTGAAAAAGTGTGAAATAGGTTACGTTTTTTGTACGCTGTGTTAGTTACTTTACTGTTGTTAAGTATGGAGTTTTGTTAATGTTAGTAGTTTATTAAGTACGTATGGTGTGTTAGTTTTGTCGTTGTACATTATATTCTTAGTTCACGTTATGTTATGTTAGTATTTTATTAATGTAAACACTTTGTTTACGTTGCAAATTTTCGATGGTTAGTATATAAAAACTTATTTTTGTGTTATGTTTAGTCGAAATGATACTCTAAATAAAATATCAATTAATCAATAGATCAAAAGGTCATGGACAGGATGGGTAGGATGGGGGCGGGGCGGGGAGCGGGTTGGTTTGATTTACTGATTTAAATGATTTACTGCTTTTAATTCGGTAAACTATTACACTTTACCATGATATTTTATTCAAAGAACTTTATTTTTGTTATGTTTGGAGATATAACTTTGTTATGTTTACAGTTTATTCGGTCAGTCTGTATAATAATTAGACATGGTTATGAATTAAATTTTTTAAAATATAATGTGTCCAATGTAAAGATTAACGTTATATGTTAAGACTATGCTTGGAAAAAGTATGAATAGGTTCACGTTTTGTATGCAATGGTAGTTACTTTACTGGTGTTAAGTGTGGAACTTTTGTAATGTTAACTGTTTATTAGCGCGTAAGTTGTGTTAAGTTTGTCGTTATACATTATTTTCTCTTAAGTTTATATCGATGCTATGTAAGCTTTATAAATGTAAAACATTTGTTATGTTAGCATTATATATTCGCTGTTTAGTATATAAGAACTCATTTTTGTGCTAAGTTTATTCATAAATGATACTCGAAATGTGAAATGAATCAATAGTGTTTAGTGTAAAATTAACATCGATATGTAGAGATAGGGCTTGAAAAAATGTGAATACGGTTCGTTTTGTATGCTGTGCTAGGTACTTTAGTGTTGTTAAGTGTGGAAACTTTGTTAATGTTAGTAGTTTATTCCGTGTGTAAGGTGTGTTAGTTTTGTCATTGTACTTATATTCTTTGTTCTGGTAATGCTATGTTAGCTTTATTAATGCGAAAACAATGTTACGTTAGCCATATTATCGTTGGTTAGTATATAAAGAAACTATTTTTTGTACTATGTTTAACCGTAATGGTACTCGATATGTGACCTGAATAATTAGATCGAAAGATCAAAAGATCATGGACGGATGGGTGGGGAGGTGCAGGGAGGGACGGGTGGTTGATTTACTGATTTACTGCTTTAAATTCGGTAAAATATTACAATTTACTAAGATATTTTATTCAAAGAGCTTATTTTATGTATGTTTGGATAAAACTTTGTTATTTGTATGTTATGTTTGGATAAAACGTTGTTATGTTTGCACTATTTGCTGGGGATTATAATAATTTAGGTAAGGTATGATAAATTTTTGTTAAATATTACTATGATAATGTAAAAAACTTTGTTACTAGCATATAGTCGTTGGTCTGTATGATAATCGAACAATGTCATGATACATTTTTTTTTTGCTATGTTTACTGTGTCTAAAAGTACGATAGCGTGAATAGTTAGAGATATGCCTGAAAGTAATGAATAGGTTAACGTTTTGCATACCATGTTAGGTACTTTACTGGTGTTAAGTGTGGAACCTTGTTAATGTTAACTGTTTTATTCATGCATGAGGTATGTCAGGTTTTGTCGTTGTATATTATATATCGTAGTTCAAGTGATGCTATGTTTGCTTTATTGAATGTGAAAACTTTGTTACGTTAGGATATACTCTTTGATCTGTATGATAATTACACACGGTTGTGGAAATTTTTGTTAAATGTTACTATGTTAATGTAAATATCAGCTGATTGTTTTAGAAAAAGTGGGAATAGGTGCGTCTTTTTAATGCTTTGTTAAGTTACTTCACTGCTGCTAAGGGTTGGAACTTTGTTAATGCTGACTGCTTATTCTGTTTAGTTGTAAGTTCTGTCGTGTGGGGTATTATTTATAGTTCAGGATGATACTAAGTAATCTTTATTAATGTGAAAACTTTGTTACGTTAGAGTATACTCAATGATCTGTATGATAATTACATATGGTTGTGGTAAATGTTTGTTAAATGTTACTATGTTAATGTAAAAATATCAGTGATATGTTAGAAAAAGTGTGAATAGGTTGCGTCTTTGTATGCTATGTTAGTTACTTCATCGCTGTTAAGTGGGGAACTTTGTTAACGTTTACAGTTTATTCATGTTTAAGATGTGTTAGGTTTTGTCGTTGTGGGTTATATTTCATAGTTCAGATGATGCTAAGTAAGCTTTATTAATGTGAAAACTTTGTTACGTCAACATATATTGTTTGATCTTTGTATAAAGAACTTAATTTTATGTTATGTTTATCCAAAATACTACTCGAAATGTGACTTGAATCAATAGATCAATAAATCAATAAATCAATAGATCAATAGATCAATAGATCAAGAATGGACAGGAGGGTGGCTGGATGGTGGTTTGATGGTGGTTTGATTTACTGATTTACTGATTTAGGGTATGTAAAACGTTACAATTTTAGTAAAAAATATGACTTGAATCAATAGATCAATAGATCACAACTGGACCGGAGGGTGACAGGATGGTGGATGGATAGTGGCTTGATTTACTGATTTACTGCTTTAGGGTATGTAAAACGTTACAATTTTAGTAAAAAATATTACCTTAATCAATAGATCAATAGATCAATAGATCACAACTGGATAGGAGGGAGGAGGGATGGTGGGTTTGATGGTGGTTTGATTTACTGATTTACTGATTTAGGGTATGTAAAACGTTACAATTTTAGTAAAAAATTTGACCTTAATCAATAGATCAATAGATCACGACTGGTCAGGAGGATGGCAGGAGAGTGGTTGGATGGTGGTTTGATTTAATGATTTACTGATTTAGGGTATGTAAAAACGTAAATTTGTAAGTTATAAACAAAAAGAATAAGAAATTTTATTTATTTATTTTTTTTTTTTCTTGATGGTTCCGAAACCTTTATTTTCGAAATCTACAGACCCAATAAC
>JABUQX010046988.1:42500-46118 GCA_015478945.1 Trachelipus rathkii
TATATATATTATATATATATAATATATATATATATATATATATATATATATATATATATATATATAAATAGTTCAGAAGTTCTTAACTACAAATAAATTGACAACTATGGCTCTGAAAATTTGCAACTTCTGCAGCTCTCGTGCTGGACCTCCTGGGGGAAAACATGGACCACAAGCCGCACAAGGACATGGAGAAGGAAGAGCACGTGTAGATATTAGTTTACGGTGTTTTAATTACAAAAAATTAATAAATGTGTTTTTTTCTTCCTATAAAGCAGCTTTTATTATCGCACTAAAGTTTACTTTGCAAATAAATTTAGCGAACAGGCACCGGCCCGCAAAGGCGCAAAGGCGCAAAGGCGCATAGGCGCCATAAGACGCTAGGCGGAATTTGTTGACAAAAATATAGGCGGCATAGGCGCTAGCGTACTAGTCCCGGCGGCATAGGCGCATCGGCGCCCGCATCAAAAAAATATATGCGCGCAGATCTGGATTATATATAATATATATATATATATATATATATATATATATATATATATATATATATATATATATCTATATATATATAATATATATATACTATAGTATATATCTATATATATATTATATATATATATATATTATATTAATATTTCTCACCTTTCCCACCACCAGCGCATCCGTGCAAGGGGCATCCCGGACGTTTGCAATGCTTCTCCACAGGCCCCTCTCCTCGTACAGTCGATGTTCCTCCACCTGATCCAGCGTCCATCCTCTCTTCGCCACAGCCGCCGCCACTCCATCCTTCCATCTTTTTCTTGGTCGTCCCGCCGGTCTTCTACCTGCAGGCTGCCATGCATAAAATCTGGCCGGGTATCTATCTTCATCCATCCTTCTGATGTGTCCATACCATCTCAGTTGTTGTCTCTCGATCAGATCATCCACCGCCTCGACCCCCAACTCCTCTCTTATCTCAGTATTCCTTCTTCTCTTCTGGTCACCCCCACTATCAACCTCAACACCCTCATCTCCGCGCCACGATCTTACTCCCTTGTTCTGCGTTGTAAGTGTCCACGACTCGACCCAAATAAAGTACCGGTTCAGAATCGTGGTATAAATAAGTGTTTTAACCTGTCTCGTCACATGTCTGTTTCTCAGCAAGGGATACAACTGACCAACTCCTCTAGAGTAGTTCATTATTATTTCCTCTATTTCACCCTCCATCATTCCCAAATACTTAAAGTTCCTCTCATCTTTTATTCTTTCCCCACCGATCTCTATGTTTAAGTTCTCTCCTTCCCTAGCTATCTTCATCACTTCAGTCTTTCTCATATTCATCTTCAATCCCCTCCGTCGCAGCACCTCCTCCCATCTGATCAGCACTCTCTGTAACGTCTCCCTGTCTCTTGCAACCAGAGCAATATCGTCCGCATATGCCATTACAACAATCTCCTCCTCCTCTACACCAATCTCTCGCATACACTTGTCCATATACAGGATGAACAACAATGGTGACAACACTCCTCCCTGTATAACACCTGTCTTCACTCCAAACCACTGTCCTATCCCATACGCTGTCCTGACGGCACTTTCACTTACTGTGTAAAGTCCCCTTATCACTCTAATCAACTTGGGTTCTATCTGGTAGTAACGATCCTCGAGTGTCTCCCAAAGTTTTACCCTAGGTACACTGTCAAATGCCTTCTCTAAATCCACAAAAGCCAAATACATTTCCTTATCCCACTCCCAGCTCTTCTCTATCATCATCTTCAGAGAAAATATCAGATCCGCGGTACCTCGTCCGGGCCTGAATCCATACTGTGCTACACGGATAAGTCGATGATTGACCTTATACTAATTAACAACAGGAAGGTCTGGTCCAAGAGACGTTAAATAACTTCATGGCATGGGCAGCAACGATATGCCCCTATAATTGGAACAGTCGCCCTTATCTCCCTTTTTGAACACCGGGCATACTATCGCCCTGCCCCACTCCGCAGGTACTCTCTCCACTCTCCAGAAATCATTAAACATCTTCAACATCCATCGCATGACCTCCTCACATCGCATTATCTCCACCGGCAGCCCATCACATCCTGGACTCTTCCCATTTTTCATATTCCCCATTGCCTTCTCCAACTCTTCCATTGTTATCGCACCCTCATCCACGTTTATTTGGAGCTGTTCCTCTCTGCGTTCCGAAAGGTTCTCTTCTCCTTCCTCCTGATTATATAACTCTGAAAAGTACTCTCCCCACCTGTCGCTTATCTCATCAGGGTCCACTCTCAGCCTACCCGCCTTATCCTTTACTGAGTGTGCAATAGTCGACTCCCGTCCTCGTAGGTTTTTTGCCATGTTATATATTAATTTCTTAGTTCCACCCATATCCTGTCTCAGTTGTTCACCGATCCTCTCCCACGCTTGCTCCATCGCTCTCCTTTTTATGGTCTCGGCCTCATTTCTTTTTACCACATATTCCGCTCTTGTCTCAGGGGATCTTCTTTTCATCCACGCTCTAAACTTTTTATTTTTTTTCCTTTACTGCACGTGCAACTTCATCTGTCCACCACGCAGTCTTTTTCTTTCTGGAACCCGTTCTTTTTACCCCCAGCGTATCTTTCGCACATGTTATCATTTTTTCTTTAAAATACTCCCACTCTCCTTCTACATCTTCATCTTCCTCTCTTCCTCTGGTATAATATCACGGACTCTTTCTACAAAAACCCTTTTCACTTCATCCTCCTTTAATCTCTCCACTGCTATCCTCTCTCTCGTTACCATCTTCGTTGGTAACGGGGTTTTGAGATTTAATATCCCCACCACCAAACGATGGTCCGAATCAAGCGACACTTGATGGTATACTTTTCACGTCTCTTACCACCTTCCTGTTGTTAATTAGTATAAGGTCAATCATCGACTTATCCGTGTAATCCTCAACAATACTATTCCACCTGTACCAGGTTCATTTATGCGAGTCCCTATGCGCAAAGTATGTATTCATCACTGCCAACCTATTGCTTACCGCAAAATCCAACAACCTCTCCCCCTCCGCGTTTCTTTCTCCTATTCCAAACGCCCCCATTGCCATCTCGGTACCTATTCTCTCCCTTCCTATGTGCGCATTCAAGTCCCCCATGACAATTTTCACTTCAGTATTCATTCCGTCATACACATTTTGCAACTGTTCATAAAAAACATTCTTTTCTTCCTGTGGTCTTCCTTGGTGTGGTGCATAAACCTGTATTATGCCCACACGTCTCCTTTTCAGCCTCAGTGCTATAGCAATTATTCTTTCATTTTTGAAAATTATGTCCTCTACTCTATCTGCCAAATCCGGGGTCAGGAACAATGCCACCCCATACTTTCTCTCCTCATCTCTCCCTTTGTATATCAGTTGGTAATCATCATGTATTCTCCTCCTCCCTTCACCCTTCATCCTCGTCTCGCAGACACCAAGAACATCCAGTGTCCTCTCCTTCATCATACCCACAACCTCCTCCTCCTTTCCCTCCATTGTACTAGAATTAATAGTTCCTATACGGAACTTATCCTTGTGTAGTCGAGTTCGTAGTCCATTTTCATGCCTGGTCAACAACCGAAAAGATCCGTCCTGGTTCCGAGGCATCACAAGCGCGT
>JABUQX010046989.1:0-27873 GCA_015478945.1 Trachelipus rathkii
AATATAGAGATGAATGATCGAACGCTATTTTTTACGGAACTAATAAGCTCAAATACTTTTGTGATCATGTACTTTGAATTTGTTGGGGATCGAGCTTAGAATCGTTGAATGAATACGCACATAGAGTAGTAATTGATTACGCCTAGGTGACTCTTTAGCTGGCATGACCTAGTCTTGTTAATGCCCTATCATTAATTATTCATTTTGGTAAATTGGTACCTTATGTCTTAACGTTCCCTTTCTTATTATTTGGATCGTAGTCTACCAATCACCTTTATCACTGTAGTTGTGTCTATTCTTGAGCATTCCTCTTAACCATTGAAATGACCGATACGCAACGTTTATCATTTTGAAATTTAATTTAAACGATGATGAAGATGAGGGAATAAATTCTGATGTTGTTTATATATTATGAACCTTCTGCTTTTTTAGGTATGTGTTTTGCTAATAACTGTAATATATAACTCTTGGTTAATATTGTTGGACGATAGATACTTGCCTTCTATATCAATACATCCTTTATTTTTCGTCACTATTTCATCCTTCAACAGACATTGGATTTCCGTTATATCTGGCATAGCATAATAAACGGGTATATAACTGTGTTGCTCATTTAATTGATTTCTATTGATCTAATAATTTATAATGTATAATCATTTATTTTAACTTTTTTTTTTATTTATTTTTTATGAAATATATATTAATGTAAGTCTTGATGTAATAAACTATGTCTTCCTTTTCTGTTCAACCCTTTATATTCCAATTTAATGTGGAGTCTATTTGTATTTTTATTTCATTATATGTTTTTAATAATGTATGTTTTAATAAACTTTGTAATATATTTTTATGCTAAAAATTTGTATGTCAATGATTTTATACGTTTTTTCTTGATTATGGTAATAAATGCTTTTATATATGAAATTAAACTTGCGATTTTTCTTCCCTTTAAAACTCGTAATATATAAAAAGGTTTTTAATAAAATTGGTACGAATTTATTAATATTAAATGTTTATATAACAGAAACGCTGTGTGTTTTTATTCTTACATTATAAATTAAAAAACAAAAATAAAAAATAGAAATAATATAATAAGTAATAAAATCAAAAATTAAAAGTTATAAACAGTAAAACTAATGTTATGAATTATATGAGTTATATGCATGTAATGCAGATTAGTTAAAAGTCAGTAAGCAGAAAGTTTACAAGCAGAAAGCAGAAATGTATAATTGCAGTAATTATCGATAGAACAAATACATATCTTAACTCTAGGTTTACGGTTTTTAACACCTTCTATTTATTGTTTACTTGATTTACTGCTTTAAGGAATGTAACTGTAATTTGAGTTATTAATTGCAGTTTAAAGCAGTATAGTTAAAGAGTAATTACAGAGAGTTAAAGCAGTATAGCAGAGTTATAAGCAGTTAAAGCACTGTATTAATTACAAAACGCATATCTAATTTCCCCTAGGTGGTTAGGTTAATAACGCTCTATTGATTTATTCTGATTTATCTTCTTTATTAGGGTGTAAGTATATGTTTTTTAATAAATTCGTTTACAATTTGTACGTGAAAGGAATGAATGACCACATAGTATATTTTTGAAACGAAATTCTTGTGAATAGTTTAGCATTGACTCACTATTTTTTTCGTTCTACTTGCGGGGTAATTTGTTGCGCCATGCGGGCGCACGCGGTGATATGTGCGCCTGCGGGGCGGCACGCGGCGTGCGGTTACGCGGAAATATTGCGTGCCTTTGCGGGCGTCACGGGTCGGCGGCGGTAAATAGTTGCTGGCCTAAAGGCGCACTGAGGCGGGCGTTTCGCGTGTGGGGCTTACCTTTCGATCAGCGGTTACTCTGGAAGACGTTTGCGGTCACTGTCCTCAAATGTGTGTAGCTCTTTAGAATCTATTTCGAGTTTTTTCCGTGGTTTTTATAAGGTGTTTAGAAAAATACTAATATTTCATAGTATGGTAAGCATTTTTAGCACTTGTAAATGGTGACATTGTACCATTTCGATCCTTCATATACCTATTTATTATTTCTCTTTAGGGTAGATATCCTATTGGATTAGGTGCTATTCTACTGCTCTTTAGGGAGACATTAGTCAAATGGCTTGAAAAATTGGCAACTTTTCAGTTGTGCACGTATGGTGGCACTTTTTTCTACTTTTGGCACTATTGTTGCACTTTCCTTTCGTGCACTTTGTCAGTTGGCACTTCACTTCGGCATCTTTTTCAATTAGTGCCACTTCATTGGCCTCACTTTGGCGCTCACCGCCTTCATATAGAACTTTATATTCAGATTACATCCTTTTTGATTATCTTTCCTTGCGTGATTTGGGAATCATTAATAGTTGAGCATTTTTTCAGTTTGGGGCATCAAAATAATGCGAGTTTAGTTCATTTCAAGATGTACTCGTAAATACAAAAGGGTTGGCGAAAATAATTGGGTGATTGAAAAATTTAGAGGTTATTGAGGCTTAATTAGGTTTTTGGTGCCTAATTTTGACCCATGTTGAAGACCAATAGGGTTGTGTCGTGTCTTTGTTTTACGTGTGAATATAGTTTATCTTATTGTTATAGTTCTAATGTAATCTATGGTGTTGATGTTAGTTGGTCATATGTTGAATGTGTGTATTAAGTTTATATGTTGTGTTGTGTGTTGTGTCTGTAGTTGAGTGTGTGTGTGTGTGTGTTGTGTTGTTTGTGTGTTTGGTGTGTGTGTTGTTGTTTATGGTGTTTCTAAGTTAGGATGATAGTCCATGATCAGTCGACGTTCAGTCTTATGTGTAATTGGAATTATTTTGCTGTGGTGGGTGTGGCGACTGGTGTGAGTGTGCCAGGAAAGAGTGGGTGGCGTTTGTGGCATATATATGGATGATCCGTCGAGTGTCTATTTTGTGTAGTTGGCAAGTGCAATGGTGTTAAAATTATCATTTGGTCAATGACAAGTTTATTAGACGGAGCGATATGAGAAAAGGGCTATAGCCCCTATTATTATGGAAGGTATCAATATAAATTCACCTTTTGTGGGTCTAAAAGATCCCATTGAAGGAAATACTATATTATTTAATGCGGTCGTTGGGTCCACCAAATTGACCCATGGTATCTGTCAAGCTTTGGAGGAAAGGGGAAGGACACCAAAAGGTTTATAGAACATCAAAAAATAGGGATAAGCCCCTAAAGGGAAGATCAAAAATTACAGTGGGCAAAAATTGATCCCACTGGAAGACAAATGGGTAGCTCAAAACATTAATCGTGGGCCAAAAAATTGAACCCCAAGGAATGATCCATTAATTGGTTTTATTTGCCAAAATTACCTGTGGGCAAAATTGACCCAGTCCGAACAAAATAGCGGGGGGCTGTAAATTAAGGTGGGGGCTAAGTACGTTACAATCGGTTGGTGACTTGCACATCAGTTTTGGGCGCAACCCTTTCTTCGTGGTTGTTTTGCCAATAATAGGGTTGCCTAAGAAATTTAGTTGCTCAAAAAATTATGGGTTGCCTTAAAATTTAGGGTTCTAAATTTATATATTTTGGGTTCTCAAGATTTGGGTTCGTTCAAATAAGAATTTAGGGTTCTCCAAAAAATTAGGGTTCTCAATAAATTAGGGTTCCAAAACGACTTCCTCCTAAAAGGAAAGGAGGCTAGAAATTATGGTTGAAAAAAGTGCACTTCAGTTGGCACTAGTTGTTGGCACTCACTTGGCACTAACTGTGGTTCACTCACGGTTTGGTTCATAATATAAATCTCGTTTGGCACTCACTTGGCACTGTTCACTTTCTGTGTTCACTTTTTCACCCGGTCACTCATAACGAATATTATTCTCATGTAGAACTACTAATAGAACATCACTAGAGTTAGTCTTCTTACGGTGATTGGTAACCATCAAAGTTGAACCATTCAATAAATCTGGGAGTCATCAAAGTGAATCATCATATTAGATTGCCTAACGAATAGTTGAGTCATATTCATAAAGTTGAGGTTCCTATATAATAGTTTGAGCCATCTATAAGTTTAGGGTGCACGTGTAGGCTTAGTAAGGTTGTACGTACGGTTGAAGGTGGTGTGGGAGGTCTATGGGTAGGTGAATGGCTGGGTGAGGCTAGGTGTAGGTGTATGTGTGTTAGGCTAGTGAAGGTCTGTGGTGGAGGCTTAGTGTTGTAGTGTGAGTGCTAGGTTACAGGCTGGACTGAATCTAGGTGTGAGGTGTAGGCCTAGGTACAGGCTGGGGTGGAATCAGGTGAAGGTGTAGGCTAGGGTGAAAGGATGGGTGGAGGCTAGGTGTAGGTGTTGGCTAGGTGAAGGCTAGGTGTAGGCTAATGTGTTGGGTGTTGGCTATATGGAGGCTAGGTGTAGGCTAGGTGTGTGTGGTGTGTGGTGTGTGTGTGTGTGTGTGGTGTGTGTGGTGTGTGTGTGTGTGTGTGTGTGTGTGTGTGACGCGCGCCCGCGTGTGTAGATGTTACCGAAAATCAAAACATAGGGCTAAGCCCCTAAAGGATGGCCAAAAAATTACCGTGGGCAAAAAATGACCCATGGATGACCAAAGGGATGGTCGAAAAAATTAGGTTGGGACATGTACAACGGTTGCTGACGCAACCGTTTGGCGAAGGGTTGCAAAAATTAGGGTTGCCGAAAAAATTAGGGTTGCCTAAAAAATTAGGGTTCTCAAAAAATAGGGTTCCTCAAAAAATTTGGGCTCTCAAAAAAATTTGGGTTCTCAAACAAATTTTGGGTTCTCAAAAAATTTGGGTTCTCAAAAAATTTGGGTTCTCAAAAAATCCGGATTCTCAAAAAACCTAAAGACAGATCAAAAATTACCGTGGGTCAAAATTGACCCATGGCCGAAAAAATTAGGGTGGGGTAAAATAGGGGGTAATACGTACGACGGTTGCTTACGCAACCGTCTGGCGCGCCCTTTCTTCGAAAGGGCGCTAAAAATTAGGGTTGCCGAAAAAATACCGTGGGCCAAAAATGACCCATGGAAGATCAAAGGGGTGGTCGAAAAAAGGTCAAGGCCAAAAAAGGTCAAGGTCAGGTAAAAATTTGGGTTCAAAAAAAGGTCAAGGTCAGTCAAGGTCAAGGCCAAAAAAGGTCAAGGTCAGTCAAGCTCAGGTAGGTGGTCAAGGTCATTTTCGTGCGAAAACTGAGCCCTACTACTGTTGTGTTTGTTTTTAATTTTTTTTCACATATTGTTAATATATGATACTAACACTTATTTAAATCATAATGAAAATGATCAGAAAGTTTTAAATATTAAAAATTAATTTACAGAGAAGAAAAAATTATCATTTTGCATCAGAATGGACAGAGTTTTCGGGGGAATAATTTAACGAAATGCAGATAGCTCAAAAAATTGTTTTTTGGAGTATTTTGAACGAAGAAAATAAAAATGTGAAAGACAAGCATATTTCTTATTAATAAAATAATTACATAATTTAACTAAAAAAAAAAAAAAAAAAATCAAACGACTTGAACCTATCTTGCCTAAACTAATCTATCATAAACTATAATCAATCTAACCTATCGTAATTAACCTAACCTATCGTAATCTACAACAACCTAACTTATCATAAACTAAACCTAACCTAACCTATCGTAAACCAAACTAACCTAACCTAATCTAACCTATCGTAAACTAACCTAACATTCTGTAACCAAACCTCTCCAATCGCAACCTAGCGTAACCTAACTAACCTATTAGTTACCTAATATAACGTAACCTAAGGCTATTGTTACCATATATATATATATATATATATAATATATATATATACATATATATTATATATATATATATATATATATTATATATATATATAAATTTATATATTATATTATATATATATATATAGTTAAACATTTTTTGTCTTGTTTTTTAGGGTATTTATAAATAAGAAAATTCTATTCCCCTAAATTTTACGAATCTATACTTTCTCTCTGTAACTGCCGAACGTACGATGCTTAAAAAAGTCGATTTTCTAAATAATACATCTTTTTAATACTTAAAACTTTTGACCGCTCATATGACTTACAATTACATTGGAGTTTATTTAAAACTGCTGGGGGAAAAACACAAGAAAAAAAAACAAAAAAAACGCAAATGTTCATAATAACAATATGATATATATATATATATAATATATATAATATACTATATATATATATATATATGATATATTATATCTATATAGAGATATTTTTAAAAATATATATATATAATATAAATATATATATATATATATATATATATATATATATATATATATTAGTAAATTCAAAAATCAGATCTAACTCATATTACTATTACGAAAAAGAATCTTTAACAAAATTTTCTAAAACATACTTGAGGACAGACATGAAAAGAGCTTGATAATATAAGTAGAATCTTTCTTCCAACTTTGTCCATGAAGAAAGCTCCGGCTACGGCTGAATATAAAGGTTGAATAATTGATAACTATTATGCTGCTATCGACCTTCTGATAAAGACGAGCCTATACACCCTGCAGATTACATATATATATATATATATTATAATTACTATATTATATATATATTAAAAAAATAATTAAATATTATATATATTATTTATAATAATACATATATATATATATATTAATTATATATATATAATATATTATCATATATAATATATATATATATATATATATATATAGGTGAAAATTTGGTTTAAAACTACAACTCATATTCTCAAAACTACAATAGATACAGGGAAAAGGAATACATTGTTGGACATCCTGGTAACATTTTAGTGTAAAATGTAAAAAAAAATAACAATAAAAATAAAAATATATATATATATATATATTATATATTACATTATATAATATATATATATATATATATTATATATATATATATATATATATATACTCAAAATGACAATAGGTACTAGAACGAAAAGAATACCATTTTGGAAATCCTGGTAAACATTTTACATATTTAAAATGTAAAAAAAAAAAAAAAAAAAAATATTGTAAATAATTATAGTAAATATGAATTAGAGAGCTATTTAGAGACCTTTTATTGGTTACTCGTTAAAATAACATAGACTTTCTATTAAATTTTGGCTTTTTTTAACTAACGAATACCCAAGGGTATACCGCACCGATGGCAGGTAGTCGGGGTCTCTCGCCTTCCCGGGAACTACGGGTAGGACTAATTCCTCCCCTCCGGGGAGGGTCTCCGGAACCCCAGCTTCTTTGGTATTTGGGTGTCGCGGGTTCCTCCGCCCCCCTAACGGGGTATGGTACACGTCCCCCCCATGTGTCCCGTCGGCCTCGAGAACCCTACATTGCCGTGTAATACCTTTACAAATAATATATAGTATTTACTATATATTATATTATGTCCCTGCTCCTAAAAAAAAAAATAGCCACTATTTTATTTTATTTATTTATTTTATCTTTTTCTTTATATTTTCCTAACTAAAAACTTTACAAGGATTTTGCAAAAATGTATTCCTTTTCGCTGTAGGTATTGTAAATTTTTGAGATATGATTTTTTTTTTACTTTTCTTTACCTAATTCCAAATCTAAAATTTTACCAGGATCCAAAAAAGTATTCCTTTTCCCCTGTAGCTATTGTAAGTTTTTGAGATATGAGTTGTAGTTTAAAACCAAAAAGTTGTAGTTTTAAACCAAATATATTATATAATATATATATTATATATATATATATATTATAATATTATATGAATATTATTATTATATAATATATTATATATATATAATATATATATATATTATTATATATATTATATATAATATATATATATATATATATATCCATATAGGTCTGTATGTGAACATATATTATACATATCAGCAAATCTTATATTAATTATTGCACATACACACTTTTGTCCGCTTGAGCGGGGTAGTGGTGCGTACAGCCTCCCTCATTCACACACCCCCTCATCTCGCCCTCACCCAACTGCCTCCACCCCCTCTATCCTCGCAACACCCTACCCTCTTCCTCCCATCCCTCCCTCCTCCATCATCTCCTTTATTCCATCCATCCACCTCCTTCTTGTCTCCCCCTTCTTCCTTCCTATCCCCCTCCGCCTCCCAAACTCTTGCTAACCAACTCTCTGCTCCTCCATTTCTCAATAAATGACATACCATCTAACTTCCCCTTCTCCGCTGTTCCACAAGAACCACTTCCTCCAATAACCTCTCCCTCACCATACCTATTCCCAATCCTCTCCCTTCTGCTAACCCCACAACCGCTCTCAACCCCTTCATCTCCAATACTTCCAACTTTTTCCTGGACCTGGCATTCAACCCCACGTTTCACACCCATACAACCCCGCTGGTACACAAATTTTTTCAAACATACTTATCTTAACTTTCCGTGATAGATCCCCCCCTTTCCAATATTTCTCTCAGACCACTCAAAGCCCTCATTCCACCTATTCTATGTTCTATCTCCTCCTTCATCCCTCCCCCCTTACCCAACTCCATCCCTAAATATCTAACAATCTTTACTTCTTCCAATACTACCCCTCCTACTCTAACCTCTAACCCCTTCCCTCTCTTTCCTCCTCCTCAAACACTTACACTTTACTCTTACCTGGACTTATTTTAAGACCCTTTTGCCAACACACTCTCTCAAACTCCTCACACAAAATACTCAGCCCTTCCGCTTCTTCGCCACTAGGGCAGTATCATCCGCAAACAGTATCATTTTCACTTCCCTTCTATCATTCCCATCATCAATTCCACCCCCCTCCCCTCCCTCACAATTCCTCTGCAAACTCTCCATAAACAAAATGAATAGCCACGGCGACATTAAACAACTCTGCCTATAATATATATATATATATATATATATAATATAATAATATATATATATATATATATATATATATGATATAGATATATAATATATATATATTATATATATATATATAATATATAAAAAATATATATATATATATCAGTGACGCACTGCAGATGTCATTTTTTTCGCTTCCGCATATGCGGATGCGGACTATATATATATATATATATATAACTATATATATAATAATATATATATATTATATATATATATTATATATATATATATATATATTATAATATATTATATATATATATATATATATATATATATATATATACTATATAATTTCTGAGTGCTCTAATATAATCTATTAATATAATTGTATTACCAGGGTGCGGGACGGGAAACCAACTCAAATGCACCCCAAAAACCTCTTTCCCCAACCTCCGCCCTTTAATGACAAGAGATTTTACCAGTGAATTATATACTTTTTGCACTAGTTTGAAATTCAAATATAGGTAGGTTGTGAATGAGAAATATCAATTTTTCTGCCTTTTTCTGCTGGGAGTCTGTTCCTCTTTTCATCATATATAGCCAAGCATTGCTAAATACTCTCTCTCACTTGGAACACTACTTGGAGGGGACAGGCCAAGTATTTCATGCAAGTTTACTCAGCGTGGTAACACATTTGCTTAACTTTCCCCACTGAATAGGATCATCATTTGGTATCTAGTCGGTTTTTCTGGTGATAGTTTTCAATCATTTGCACTACATCTTTTGGCGGCAATGCGTGTGTTTCTTCATCACTACTGAACTGTTGAAATTCTTCCAGTGAATCTGTTACTCGATTTACCTTGTAGAAAGGTGTTGGTTTCTGTTAGATTCGTTTGTTTTTTCCTTTTAATGGGTGACGAGCTAATAGACTGCACAAAATAACGATTTAACTTGTTCTAATATTGTGTTACAAAAAACTTGCCTTTATAACGGGGATCTAAGTAAAGTTGAATAGTATGACAAAGGTCATTAATTTCAAAGAACCAAAAGCGTTTTCTACGCTCTAGTTTTATTACATATTTATTCCCTTTTTAAACCGTCATTTTCATTTGAAGATGGTTCAAAATGGTTACTTAGCGTTGAGATTTAAAGTTTATGTTCAGATTCATCTTAAGTATTTTTGTTATAAAATTCTTTATACCAATATCCGCGGAAAATCCACACGGCAAAGCGCGGATGCGGATGCGGATGCGGATCTTTAATAATGTGCGGATGCGGATGCTTGAAATTATAATACACTAACTCGAATCAATCAGCTGATCGAGAGGGATGAAACCGCTAAACAACAGATATTGATAACATAATAATTGCATAGGCCTGCGATGAAAAAATTATTTTAACGTTTTAATGTAATTTATAGGGCTGATTTCAAAAATGACTTTCATTTTCATCCATCACGTACAGTTTTTTTTTCTTTAAAAAAAAAAGAAGAAATATATATATAATACTATATATATATTCATATATATATATATTATATATATATATATATATATATATCTATATATATATTTATTATAATATATATATATATATATATATACTATATATTATATAGAGAGAGAGAGAGAGAGAGAGAGAATTCAAAACAAACGAAGTAAAAGCATGGTTGTTCCTGTTCTTCGCAGGTTTCTTCTCGTCATGTTTCTATTTGTTTACGCGTTTTGGCCTTGTATTCATTGTCAACGAACATATTTGATATGAATCACTCTATGTAAATAAATTGTTTGTTAATGGTCGTTTTGTATCTTTTTGTACAGTAAGGTTCGATTTCATATCTACTTTGCAAATTTATTGTGAAACACTGTGTGAAAAGGAAAACAGACGTTGGCTATTCAAAGTGCTCTGCTTTTGCCTTTACGAGGAGACTTTTTTATGGTAAATTGCTTTTTATTTGTGGCATAATATAAATATATAATATATATATAATATATATAATATATATATATATATATATATATATATATAATATACTATAATAATATATATATACTATATATATATAATTTATAATATATAATATATATACGGAATAGAGAAATTGGCTCAACTACCGCATCTAAATTTGTATTGAAAAAAAAAACACCTCTAAAATAACTTCAATATATATATATATTATATATATATATATATATATATATATATAATATATATATATATAATAATATATATATATATATATATATATATATATTATATAATATAATATATATATAGTATATATATTTTATATATATACACATATATATATATATATATACATATATATATATATAATATATATATATATATATATATATATATATTATATAATTTATATATATAATATATAATATAACTATATATTATATATATATATATATACTAATTATAATATATAATATATATATATATACATATGTTTAAAGTTTTGTATATTTCTATTGTGATGAATATGTTGTTGTTGTTGTTGTTGGATCTTTTTTATTCTTTTTTTAAATTTTTCTTTAGTGTATGATGGCTCACGTGGGTATATCAACAATCCTAATTCGTTCTGTTAAATCTGCGGCAGTTATACAGTAAAAAAAACGACAAAGAAAAAGAATTAACAGACTTTGTTACAAATGTATACAATGCATATTTTGGTGTTAGATTGGGAGATCAAGACAAGACATGGGAGCCTCACATTGTATGTTCCGTGAGTGTATTGAAGAACTGCGTCAGTGGTCACAAGGTATGAAACAATCTTTTTCGTTTTGGAGTGCCCATGATTTGGAGGGAGCCTGAAAATCACAGCGATGGTTGTTACTTTTGTTCCTGTAACGTGCGCGGATTTAAGGTAAAAAACAAAAATTACATTATGCATCTATAGGTAAGTTGCGCAATACGTCCTGTGCCCCATGGGGTAAGAAAACATGTTCCTTCTGCTCCCGCAAACTTAGTTGATGTTTGTGAAAATCAGGAAATAGAGAGTAAAACTTGTGATAATAATAGTGACCAAGATGATGTTTATACTCCCGGTTGTGAAGGACCGCAGCTTTTTACAGTCCGAATTGAATGATTTGGTGAGAGACTTTTGCCTCTCTAAAGATTTAAGGGAACTTTAGGCTCACTGTTGAAGGAGAAATATCTGTTAGCCAAAGGGACGTGGTGTTAATGGTTTAGAGATAGAGAGGAAGATTTTCAACAGTTTTTACAAAGAGACGATCTAGTGTACTGCTCTGATGTTTCTGGACTCATGAAATGTTTAAATATTGACAACAATACAAACGACCGGCGACCCTTTATCGACTCATCGAAAAGAAGACTCAAAACTGTACTTCTCTATAAATGAAGTAGGTATGCTTCCTTATCTGTGAAAGAGTATTATAAAAATTTGGAGATGATTCTAACAACACTTAATATAAGGGCCGTGCTTGGACGATTTGTGGCGATTAAAAGGTACTCTCCATGTTCCTAGGACAACAAAGCATTCGGGTTTTCTATGTGAATGGAATAGCCGTGATAGTAATCAGCATATATTAAAAAAGAATGACCACTCAGAAAATCCCTACAGCCTGGGATAAAAAAATGTACAAAGAGAGAGTTTAGTAAATCCAAAAATCTCTTTACCTCCCCAACTTCGCATAAAATTAAGATTGTGAAGGTACTATCAAAAGTTGGAGAGTGTTTTGAATATCTTTGCACCAAGTTTCCTAATTTGTCAGATGGCAAGCTAAAGCAATGAGTATTTGTCGGTCCGGACATTAGAAAACTTATGAAAGATGGTATATTTGAAACAATGATGGGATAAACAGAAAAACAAGCTTGGAGAGCATTCAAAAACGTTGTGAAAAACTTTCTTGGAAACAAGAAAGATACAAAATACAAAAATATTGTTGAAAATGTGTTAATAACGTTTAAAGAATTGGGCTGAAACATGAGCATTAATAAGTTCATTTTTTCACTCGCATCTGGGATTATTTCCGAGACAATCTAGCGGCTGTCGAAGAGATACGAGCAGGAACGATTTCAACCAGATATACAGGAAATGGACAAGACGATATCAGGGAAGATGGAGAATGTCAGCATGAACCCGGATTTACTGAATGGAATTGCTAAAAAAGGAACAGATCACATAAAACGAGCGCACCACGAGCGGGAAAAGTACCAAAGATTCATCGTAGGAAAACGGAAACGATATTATGAAGACTTAGACTGATTTTACATGATATTTGTATGCTTTTGCCCTATTTTAGCTGCACATTTTGTACTCTGTACATTTGTACTTTGTACATTTATGAGTTAGAAAGAAATTTAACTTATTAAATTTTTGTAATTTTGTGTTTGTTTTCAAAACTTTATATCCCTTTTGTAAAAGTAACTTCTATGTGATAGAAAAATAAAAACTGAGATCATGTATTTGAATGAAACGACTAACAAATCCAATATATAGAAAATCGTATGGAAATTTATTGTAATGGAAAATTTTTCCCGGAGAGGAGTTAAATTTTACAGGCCTGGTGTCATTTTTTTTCTTCAAAATTAATAAAACTCGCACTTATCTTTCCAATGATAAGGTATATTCAATATCGATTGTTATTCAATCTACTTTTTAAGGTTTAATAAACTTTATAGGGCAAATTTTCATTAAATATATAAATATATACTCAAATTTGCATCTATATTGGAAATTTACTGAACATCGGTGAAAAATTAAATTGCTCCCACCATTTGCTTCTTGTAATATATATATATATAATATAGTTATTATATATAAGTATATATAGGTTATAATTATATATATCATGGATATATATATATATGATAGTATTATATATATATATTATATATACTATATATATATATATATATATATATTATATATTTTTTTTTTGAGTCAAGTTACAGGACCCTACACGGCCCACAAATGCGGCCGACACTGGGGTTGACAAAATTCAACAGACCATTGGCGGTCCTGTGAGCATACATATTTTCCAAACGTCAAAAGATAGATTTGCTATAGAGAAGAATATTCGTCAATTAAAATAAACAAAACTAACAAAAAGTACTCCTTGGCATTATACAATCCCTAGTTTACAGCTAACAAAATTCGAGGAAATTATGAAGAAATATTCACGTTCTTGTAGAAACAAGAATAATAGAGTTACTTACTAAGTGGGAAATTCGGATAAGATATGGATGACATCTTTGGAAGGTGTTGATGCGATGTAAAGTAGGAAAAAGACGGCGGCGAAATAGAGTCCAGCTGGTAACAATCAATGAAGATATGGCAAACAGATTGCGGGTATGACTTCGACAAAATTTTGCAAATGGGAGGGGGGTTCACGTAACAAATATGTGACTGTGAGTGGATATTAGTGTGGCAATAGCGGCGGCTTGCAAGTATCACCGTCGTGTAAGCGTTTTCCGTCGGTGGGAGAAGGAACATTCCGCCGATGAACTCGCTTTTATATTTCTAAGTTCGCTCCTCTCTTATCATTCGTCCAGCGCTCTCATGCCAATAAGATAGAAATCTTGTCGGAGAGCAGGATAGTATTCGGTTGATGGGAGGTAGCCTTTTCGAATGGCATCCGGAAGGTTCCTGGAACTCCGAAATGAGGAGGTGGCCCTTTTGGCCTCTACGATGGGCGGGGTCATCATATATATATATATATATATATATATTATATAATATTTTATATTTATATTATTATATTTATATATATATATAGTATAATATATACTAATATATAACCTATATATACTATATATACATATATAATTATCATATATATAATAGATATTATATACTTATTAATTATATATATATAACTATATATATATACTTATATATATTATATACATTATCATATTAGTTATTATTATTATATACTACTACTATATCATTACATATATTATATATACATACCTTATATTATAATATATATAATAGTAGTTATATATATATATATATATATAATATATATATATAATAGTATATAATTATTAATTATGTTATATAATCTATATAATATTATTTAAAAGAAGGATGTTTTTTTTTTATTGTTTGTTTTTATTAGAAATAACTCATTAGTTATTTTTTATGAAACAATGAATTTTTTTCTATTTCCTGCATTATATATATATATATATATATATAATATATATATATTATATATATATATATATATATTATATATATATATATATTATATAATCTATATATATATATATATATAATATATAATAATAATAATAATAATTAAATAACCATTTAGCATTTACCTTAAATATGATGTTGAAATTAAATGTAACAGCCGAGATGCCCGAGAATTGCTGGAAGAACATTAGACCCAAAGATATGAGAAAAGGTTTGAATATATAACTACTTGTTATGTGTTTAAAGCCGACTTCTTTTTTGCTTTCCTCCAAAGATAGTTCATTGCTTGGAGTTTCAACTTTCTATTACCTGTGAAATCACTTCCTATTTAAAAGAAAGGGGAAAAAAGATGTCAAATGTTTTATTATAATGTTGAAGTATTTCCTCCTGACGCTTCTAAAATTTATTATGCAGGCCTAATGACAAGTCTGAAGTAGAAAGATAAGTTTTTTTGTAAACATGGTTTTATATGTTGTTCTATAAACAGGAAAATACCAGATATTCCCAGACATATTACAGAGAAAACAGTCACACACCAATATATATATTATATATACATATATATATAATATATATGATATAATATTGATATATATTATAATATATATATTATATATATATAGAATATAATATAATAAATTATATATATTCTATTATATATATATATATATAATATATATTATAATATATCATTATATATATATATATATTTATATATATATATATATATATGTGATATATAACATATATGCTATATTTTTTTGATATATGTACTATGATATATATATTATATATATATATATAATATATATAATATTATTACCTTTCTACATCTTCCTGTGTGGTTTGCTGCTTAGATGGCCTCTTAACCCCAGATGTCTCTCTTTCTTTCCGAGAATAATTACGATTGCAAAAGTGTTCGCTTTGCGTTGTTGTTTATCGAAGAAAACTCCAAGCCACACTGGAGGAGAATGCCATTGGGCAATTGCTTCAACAGTATTATTTCGAGCGTTGATACTCAGCATAGTAAAGTCTATAACAATTGATTAGACTTCAATGTTCACTCAATATTCACTGCATACGATATTGAGCAAAAGGTATTTATCAACTCGTCTACGTCAATTTTTCACAAAAGTTCCTAAATTTCTAACAAACTTCTTCGGACCACTCAATTCGTATTCCGCATGTGTCCCGAGCGCGATTGAGAATGAGAATAATTTATTTTTAATATTCGCAGATGCAAATGCGAATAATTTTTAACATTCGCATTTGAAAATTGAAAAACATGCGAATATTCAGTCAATCTCTAATATATATATTATATTTATATTATAATATATAATATATATATATATATATAATATATCTATATATAGTATATATATATATATATGATATATATAATTATAATATATTATATATATATTTATATTATATTAATACATATATATTTATTTTCTATATAAACATATATAAGGATATATATATATATTATGTTATTTATATATATTATATATATATTATTGATTATTATAATATTTTATATTATATATATATATATATTATATATTAATATTATATATATATATATATAAATATATATAGTATAATATATATTATTGCTGATTTTGTACTTACTCATAATTAATTATTCCAGTTTCTTTCAAACATTTATTCCATCTTTTAATTTTTGTCTCAATATCTTCTATTCCAATATTCCAGAATGCAATGTCATCTGCGTATGAAAAAATAACACTCTCACCTCTGTTTCTCATACTTTCCTTGAATCTCTGATTAAAATTGCCAAAAAACGCAATAAATGATACGCAAATAATACACTATTCAGCATTATCCCTGTATTGACTTCAAACCATTTTCCATTTTTCATATCAAATACGAACTGTGCATAAACGCAATACATATAAGCTATTCTTCCTTATATTTCGAATTCTCTTTACACAGATTTTAAAATAGCTTCACTCTACTAACTGATCGAATCCTATCTGTTGTTCCCATGTATTTTCCACAATCTGTCTGACACCAAAGATTAGACCCGCTGTGCCTCGCCCATAACCATGCTGCTCTTAACCTATCTGTGATTCAATTTCTTTCTTAGACTTTTATCATTGGCTCTTTCATACAACTTTATTATGTGGTTTACTAGGAAATATACCCCTGAAGTATGAGTAAACACAAGAATCTCCTTTACCCTTATATATTGGTATAATTATTTATCGTCTTCCACATCTATTTGACACACGTTCGACCTATATTCATTAATTAGAATTCATTGCTTGTACTTATGTTTCCTGTTTCCTTAGCAATTTAATTCTTATTCCTTCCTCTCCAAAAAAATTTGAGTTTTTCATTTTGACCAATAACCTCCTAAACCCCTCCCTCATTAAATTCATCTTCCACCTCCATTCCTACAGAACCCCTCTCTCATTAATTCACCTTTCTCCTCCACTCCTATATCCCGCATCTGAAATCTCTCCTTCTTACCCTTTACGTTATTTTCACTTCCCTGTTATACAAATTTAGGTCAGGTGATTGCGATTAATTCTTAGTTTTGCAGTTATAATTGCTGCAGTAGTTACAGTATGTGTTATATGAATACAATCCGTCAGCATTTGACTGTCAATATCATTTAAATTTGGCTTTCAACCATTATCTTAATTTTCTGATAAAACTTGTCCGTATTTTGAATGTAGTCATAACTGAGAAGAAAAACCAAATAATTTGGCTGCTATTGGTACATATTCACTTACTATCTAACGGGAATTAATAATTTTTCTTATTTCGAAAACTAATCAGTCTCATTTTACCAGAAAAACACGCAATATATTTGCTTAAAACCGGAAATTATTATACTAGGAAATGATCAAAATTTGATATTTCAGTGAAATTAATCTGAATAATATATATATATATATATATATATATATATATTGATAATATTATATATTATTATATATGTATATATATTATATATATATATATATATATTATTATATATTATATATATATATATATATAATATATTATATATATTTGTTATATTATATATATTATATATATATATATATATAGTATATATATATAATATATATATATATATATATATTGTATTTAAAAGCCTCTTTTTGCTTTATCCACACAGCGTTTAATTAATTTTTTTCTATCAAACTTAAAAAAATTCTAATAGTTTTACTCTAAAGTATCTCTCATTGCGTTTCAGCTTCTCCTCCCGTCCCTTTGACAGAAGGAGTAATACAAGTGTGCTGATGATTATCCAGGCACATTATGTGGAGGAATATATAAAGAGTATTTATTCAAGGCAACTCGATTGTTTTTCTTTCATGACACATAAAATACTCTCCGAATATACTGTAATACATACGTTATTTAGAGTTAAAATTGCCTTGTTTAAAATAATAAAAAAGGAACAGATAAGGCACGCTGGCGCAGGATCTCGAGCAATCCAACGGAAACTACTGAACGGATATTGAAGGAAAAACACACATCCCACAAATTTTATGTTCATGACAAATAAGATCCCGATGACGATCATTATTTGGAAGAAGACTCCTAAAAATGTATTTTAATTTCAATAATTTTATAATTTCAGTATATTTGACCATATTATAAAGTTAGGAATTTGCCTTATAATTAAAAGTCGAGTTTCAAATAAAATTAATAAAGATTAATTTATTGTGGCTCCTGTACTATAATTGAGTATAAACTTATTAAACTTCTATTATTTAATTTAGATTACTATATATTATAAAATTTCATTATTATAATCTATAACCAAAATTACAATATTAAATAATTACATTAAATTATCTATTTTTATTATTACTTTCTAATTATAGTGATAAATATATATATTATTAGTATTATTAATTATTTAATTATTATCTATAGATGACCTAAAGCCATTTAAATATTATATTGGAACATTCTTTTGATCAGGGTTTCGGAGAGTTGTAATTGTATGTTATTAGCGCAATAAGATATTATCTGTTCTAGATGTCTGCGGCAATACCTATGAATAACATAGCTCCTCAATAGTAGTGGCTATGAAATCATTAATTTTAGGTTAGGAAATTTTGGAAATATTTAATGAAATAAATTTAATTATAAATTAGCGAGACGTTTATTTGACTTACATTACATATTGTGGTCAATATATTTGTATGGAGTATTCAATTAATTTTTTTGTAGATCTTTTTTCTTATTTAATGTACTAACTAATTATTCTTATAAAAGGCCCACTTAGAAATATTTATAGATGGTAACATCTCTCGATTTCGGTATGATCCTTCTATATAAGTTTCTGCTATTCAAGGGTCATATAAAAGATAGGGATTGTAGATTTATTTTATTATTTATTCATATTTATGCTTTTATTTTTATATTAAATTTAGAAGATAATAATATTGGGTATATAAAGTTTATACCATTAAATATTATTATATTTCATATTAATAATAAATATATATAATTTGTAAAGTATATACTTTACTAGTTTATCTCTAATTTTAATATTATAATATATATTTAAATAAATTACTTAATATTGAAACGTTATTTATTATAATAATGTACTTTATATTAAATATTTTTATATTTATATAATTAATTTATATATTAATATATATATTATAATATAATTATATATATATATATATATATTAATTATTAATATATATATATATATATATATTATAATATATATATTAATATATATATATTGTATATATTAATATATATTATATTATTAATTATATATATATATTAATATATAATATATATATATATTAATATATTAATATATATATATATATATATCATAATATATATATATATTTTATAATACTGTATATTTTATATATTAAAATAATATATATAAATAATATAATAATAATATATATATATATATATATTATATTAATATATATATATATATTATATTATAATATTATTATATTATAGGTATATATATATATATAATTATATATATATATTATATATATATATATATATATATATTTAATATATATTATATATTAATATATAAAATATATAATATTAATATATTAATATAATATATATATATATATATATTAATTAATTAATATATATATATATAATATATATATATTATATATATATATATATATATATATTATATATATAATTATTAATATAATATATATATATATATTATATATATATATATATATATATATATATATATATATATATAATATTAATATTAATTAACTATGTAGCTTAATTTATATATAGAGTGTTGACTCCATGAGTATAACGAAATAAATTCATATGAAATAAAATTAGTTTATAATAATAATTTTACTATTAATGTAATTTATATAAATATAATATATAGGTATAAATACATAATTAAATGCTGTGAGAATTATTATCCAATGTAATTTTATAATTAATATATATATCAAAAAATAAATAAGAAATTGATTATTAATATATTTTTTTGTTTGATTCATCAACCACTTTACTGTAACTCTATATATTTAAAAATATGAAGTAATAACGCAATCTCTAGGTATGAGTTGTGAGCTCTCTAAAGCTATTATATTATATCGTCAAAGATATCATTCAAATTTGATGAATGCACGGTAATAATGTATTTATATGTAGAGGACGCCTATATTATCAATTATTTGATAAGTATATAAATAAATTTGATATTTTGACTACTTTTATTATATTTAATTTTTATTTGATCCCGGTTATATTAGGTGTCAGGGCCTATTCTGACCTCCTTCTTAATATATATTACTCAATCCCTCACATACTATTACCCATGCTATAAATGATACGGTAGGTGGCTCAGTCCACTCGCTCGATGTGCTAGTACTCAGGTCCTGTGGTATATGTGAGTTTTTTAATTAATTTAAAAAATACTAAATACTAATTATATAATAATTATAAATAATAATTAATCTGAATTATAATAATAAAGTAATAATGAGAATATAAAAATAATAAAGATAATTCAGATAAAAATAAATAGACAAAATTCAAATTAATAATTTAAAATATCAATTAAAATTAATTAATTAATCCGTAATAAAAGAAATAATAAAATACATTGATAAACAACAATAAATTTCTATTAATAATATAATAATAATTAAATTTAAATATAATTATAATATTAATTAATAATTAATAATTAATAATAATTGTGATAGTGTAGTGTATGTGTGTGAGATTAAATTGTAATGAGATATGAATAGTGATTAATAATGAGAGTGCATTCTGTGTGCTTAATTAGATAAAAACGTTGTTTAATTTATCTAGGATGAGAGTTTTATACTTTTTACAAAGATTTTCTAGTAAATATTAAAAATCATAGATATATGCAAATACTAATAGTAGAATGTTCAACAATAAAGAAAAGTTATAGTCATAATGGGTTTTAAACGGAGTCATCCTCTTATAAATGTATATATATATATATTATATATATATGTAATATATATATATATGTTGTTATGATGTAGTATATCGAATATAATAACCAGTCACATAAACTACGCTAATAAAGCGAAGCAATAATATATATATACCGCTGCATATTTTGACATAATACATACTGAGTACAATATCATGCAATACGCTAACCGTCTGAGTATGTCTATAACTAGGTAACACTGTAAAATGTTGAGCAAAAGTGTAACAGGTTTCGCTTATGTGTTTTGTGGAAGGTTAGCATCTTTTAAATGTGAGACAAATGAATTCACACTCTTGTCATGATACGATCATATCGTGCTAATAATATCTATATCACACAATCGACCCTTTCAGAGTTACTCCTATTTGAAAACCATGAATGCCTTCATTAGCATCAATGCTTGTAGCGAGGTGCACTAAGTCGATAACAAACGACAATATCCTTTTAAGTTTAATCGTGTATATTGCGAGAGTGCGAGGTACCATCGTCGATCTTCTAAGGATGAAATAGCAGACATATCAAAACAGAAGAAGAACAAAAATAATGGAATAAGATGTCCCGAGTGATGAATTGTAAACCAGATCCTCTGTCTACAATCTAGATGGAATGATTTAATGTTAACTGAAGAGAAACAGAGTAGTTCATTCTCACAAAAATCGTTTAACCTGTTAGAGAGAATGACTCGAATAGTGAGACAAATAAGACATTCTGTGTAAATAACATGTTTTTGCATCGTGCGCCAGAAGAAAAGTATGTTAGTTGCAGAACGAAATTATCAAGACGTGATTTATCAGCCACATGATTGCTTGTGAGCTTACACGATGCCAAAATATAACGGCAGCTTCGATTAATAAGTGAATAGAAGATATAAGGAGAAAAGAGAAATATTATATATCAATTATATGAATAAATATGATACTTAGTAATAAAATTGTTATATATTCCTTCAATCTATTAACTTCTGTTTTTCCGTTGTAATAATTTTAATACATAATATAAATGTAAGATAATAATATATCATAATAAAATATGACCTAACTCATTTTATAAATTAATATAATTAAGTAATATTATTTATATCCAAATATTTCCACATGATAATATATATATATAGATATGAGTGATGATGAAGAATGGGGGGTGAAGAAAAAAAAAAAAGGAATTGCCGAAAAATGGAATTTAGGATATATTACTTGCGGAATTTCTGACTTGGTATTGTTGAGTGGAAAAAATAAATTAGCGATTTAAATTTAAATTTAATTTATTTAATTTTGGGGAGAAAAAACAAATAATAATTGTTGCAATACTTATTACTTTATTACGAAAATACATAAATTAAATCTTACAAAACAATAGTCTCATATATTTTAGATTTAAACCGAGAGAGAAGTCAAATAAATTATATATTCTATTTAACTTGTAGAACCTTGAATAGGAAAATCTAAAAAATTACAACTTATAACAGAAAATTTATTTTTAAGAAATATAAATTTCACGCTATATACTAGTATATATATATTTATATACAGTACTAGACATATACATATTACTATATAATAAATTATAATAAAATATAATAAATACAAATAAATAATAATAATAATTATATAATTAAATAATAATCATAGCATATATTGTAAAATATATATTTAAATAACCATAATAATTATAAATATAATAAATATACAAAATAATATAATAATAATAATTAATTAATTTAATTAAATCTAATAAATAAAATAAAAAAAATTAATAATAATAATAAGGCTAAATATAAACCAAATTCATAATATAATAATATTAAATATAATATTATTAATAATATAATTAAAATATAGAAAATCTTTAATATAATAATATGATAAATGACCTCGTTCAATATTATATAATGTTGAAAAAGCCAAATTCTTTATATAGTAACATTATAAATAGGTCAAATTCATTATATAAAAAACTGAAAAATATCATATATATATATATATATTGATTTATACTATTATTAAAGTGGATTAACTATTATAATTCTATAGATAGTGAGTTATAGCGAAATAAGTGAGATAGCATATCATTTGTGCGTATACATTTACTGAGAAATTTATATAATCTAATTTCGCTACTATTAGGACTAACTATTTATACTAATATAGTAGGCATATAATATATAATATGAGACGAAGGCTATCTAAGTATATAATATTACTATAAATTTATAAAGGGCAGTGAAACCAATATAATAATTATATATTTATATTAAATTTGTATATACATTAAACACAATATGTGTGAATCTTATGTATATGAGGTATTAATGCCATTATATAAATTTATATAAAGTAGAAATTTTTTGTATTTCCCCATAATATTTATTGAACACATCCTATACTAATATTTATTGAACTCATCCTATACTAAACTTGTATATCATTAAACAAATATTCGCTCAGGACAGTGCTAAAAAAAACTAGCTAGATAAATACTAATTTTTCCATAATTTCACTAATTTTATACTTTAGATTAGTTTGATAATTAGGTGCTAGAGTGATTTTTTATTAAAATTTCGATCTTTAAATTAGTTTTGACACAATAAAAATAAAATAATTTCCTTAATTTTATATAAGCACAAAAGCTGTTGAAAATTCAAAGTTTATTTGTATTATTAGTACTTGTTTATGCAGCAGTTATGATGCAATCAATATTAGTGATAATATAGTACAAAGTAGTAGTCTATACTCGTCGATCGCCCTTCACTTCCTAAGTCATGAATATCCAAAATAAGCTAATTATTACCTAATAGTAGCCTGTATCATTATACTGTTATGAATTAGAGTACTACTATATCGTAAGTTTGATATATATATTGAAGAATAATAGTAAAGTATATAATATAGTACTATACGATGTAAGGAGGTGACTATAATATTACATATCTCAATATATACTTTTTAATTACAGTTAGAAATGGTATATATTATCAATATTATAACTATCATGATTCTAACTAATTCTCTCACTTTAATAGTCTCAGGTCCTATGATCTATTATATCAGTATAGATAACATTTAGATCGAAAGTTATCAATGGCTATTATATATAATATATATTAATGACTATACTAAACATACTTATGAGAGTTATTATTTTACTAATATAAGTACGTTATAGATTCCTATGGTATAACGATTAAGTTGATATTGAATTTATTTAATACTATTACTATAACTTATTATGATATAATATTTTATCATTATAATATTAATATGAAAAATAATATATAATGTATAAATTACTATATTTTTTAATAATATTCTACGTATGGTACATATTTTATAATGTATTTGTAAATTTTGGACTCTATTACAATAGAGTCATAAGTCATATTATATATAATATCCTATTATTATTATCTTCTGCTTTTTCTTCGAGAATTTTCTTATTATAAAAAGTTTACTATAATGTATATTTTATATACTAGCAGATATTATTATTGATAGTTAAAGTTATTTTAATTAACTAATAAGATATTATATTATATGCTGTATATATACATATTATATATATATATATATATTATATATATATATTTATTATATATATAATATTTTATGTATATAAATAGCTCTGTAGGTACAAATAAAGTATTTTATTTACCAGTCATATTATATAGCAATAAATATTGACTCTTATATAGGTACGCTCTATAGGCATAGTCTAAAGTATTATTTAATATAATATATAATGAGCTCCTATATATATAATATTATATAGTAGGTAATATAGGGTAAGTGTGAACTTGTGAGTAATTAAATTTAAGTATATATATTATATTTAATAATAGGCCTATTTATGCCTCAAGTTAAGTAGTTTTTAGATACGTATATAAATACTATATGTTTATAAGTGTGAGAGTCAGTAACTCACAAACTTGTCGATATATCAAAAGGATATAGTATTGTGTAAATGAAATTTTTACTTTAGATAATTACGACACTCAAGATATTTTTATTTAAAAATTTTTATTCTTTAGAAAACACATGTTGAACACTAAAATATTTAAATCTAAAAACACTTCAGTAATCTATTTATCATATATATATATTACAATATATATAGCTCATAATAATAATATGATATAATATATTATATTATATTTATATATATATATATATATATATTATATATATATATATATATATATATATATATATTATACTATATATGAGTTTATTGTCATCAAACAAAGATGTGTATATTTTATGAAATATTGAAATTATATTTTAAACTTAGAAAAAAATCGAAAAGAAAAAAAATTTTTTAATATTTGGAAAAGCCAAACACACTCAAATATATCTAAATTTTTCTTCACTTTACTCAAATCCTGACTGTGACAAATGAAAATTAGATTAGCATTCAAAGGTAGAAACAAAAACAGATATATAAAGAAGAGACAAAAAAGAACAGGCGCAAAACCCTTGAAAAATATATCACCCAGGCATACACACCAGATTTCTTGGAAACGCTATAATATTTTTCTCTTTCCCTTCAAGGAATTTCTCTCAAAAAGGAGTATACTACATAGCGGAGTTAGATTTGCCCTTATATTTGAATTGTATGGTCTCTATAATGAGAAAAGGAAAAAAAAATAATATAAAAAGAAGAAGAATGTTTCCTATATATTAAGAGAGTGAACGTGTGAGTCAAACTGATATTTAGGATGCTATATGCTCTAACGTTCTACTGTTCTCCTATATATGTATGATTAGATTATCAGCACATTGGTATTCTCTTTCACAAGGCTCAAATCGAGATTTGGAATACGTTCTCATATAAATTACATTTCAATTACAATGATATTAGATATTACAATCTCGTTGTCATGTAGTGTTAACTTTTAACTACTTATAGATTACTTTAAATATGTTATATAGAGTGAGAGAAATTCTATGAACATACTTTGAACCGAGATTAATACTAAGAATCGAAGTCGAATATGCGTGATTGCAGAGTGAAGTAAAAATTTGTTCATTCTCCATGAATTTCTTATTAAATTACATAAGAATAAACAGAAGAACACCGCAAACAATTTATAGATTTGTGACCTATATATATTTTATAACTTATCTATTAGACAAGATTTACAATAATAATAAAGATTCTTATGAGTACGTTATTCTCAAACTCTATTTTAATAATGTACTACAGCGAGCTTGACATTGCATATATTTACAGAAAATTAATGAATATGGCATATAGTATATGAATTGATAATAAAGTAGTTCTTAATATTTTACACCGTTAAAAACTCTATTTAAAAACTCATAAACTCTATATATTCTCTAATATATTATGTAACCTCCATATAATATATATATATTATATTATATATATAATATATTATATATATATTATATATATAATATATATAATATATATAATATATTAATATATAATATATTATACTATTATATTATATATATATATTATATAATATATATATAAATATATATAATATATATATATTTATGAGCTATATATTTCTATATATATATATATATTATATATTATAATATTAATATAATTATAATATTATATATAATAATATATTATAATTTATATATATATAGTAAAATAAATATAGGATATTGATAAATACAGATGCTTTAAGTATATAATTTTTATTTACTTATTTTAAAGCTATTAAGCTTTTTTATAAATAAAACTAATCATATGTATATGTATAAACATATTGTGATATAATATATAATTAATTTTTTTTCGATCCCACCTGCTGAGACCCTAATCCCATTTTTTCCGCTCGCGGCTACCTTATGTTATATATAGGTCTCTCGAGCTCATATATATATACCACCGTGATATATTAAACTACAACTTTAAGAATTTGTATAATCCTACATTTTATCAATTCTATTTCTACACCTATACACGCTCCTATAGTATATTGTCATATATCTAGATAACACAATGTAACTTTAGATCTTAATTACCTCATTATTATTCGAGACTATCAATAGTCTCACTACTATATAATTATAATGCTGTATATCTCAACTATATGTAGTGTATTTTTCGGTAACTTAAGAATAATATATATATATATAATATTATATATATATTATATATATATATATATATATTAATATTATAATATATTATTAATATAATAATTATAATATATATATATAATAATATATATATTATATAATAATATATATATATATATAATATATAATTATATTATATAATATATAAATATATATTAATATATTATATATAATATATATATATATATATAATATATTATATATATATATATAATATATATATGATGAGATTATATATAATATGTGAATTGTTATTGTGTGTA